>VXBU01017253.1:314231-432545 GCA_013400315.1 Bombycilla garrulus
GAGCACACAGGCTCGGAAACTTCAGAGGCGGCGCAGGGGTTGGTGGAGCGTGGAGCTAGGCTCGGCTCCGGAGAGACAGCGCCTCGTCCCCCGGCTCCCCATGGTGGGCAGGCCCGGCCCTCCCCTCCCCGGCTCGTCCCGGGCCGTGCGCCCCTGGTGCCTCGGTGTCCGCTCCTGGTCGGGAACGATGCCCTGCTCTCGGCCGATTGACTGTGAATGCCTCGCTATCCGGAACGCGCGCCCTCGCAGTTGGGGGGGGAAAACGTTTGAGATGTACCCAGGGCGGAACGGCTATCTTCATCCAGCAGATTCATAACGACGGGTTAAAAAGAGTTAAAGCACTGCTGAGAAAGCTCAGGCACCTGAGACCCAGCCATAGCTGGAGGGGAGGGCAGGAGAGCCTTCCCGGAGGAGGTGGGGGCTGAGATGTCTGCCATTAGGCGTGTTTATCCTGACAAGCAGGAGATCCGTAAGGTGCTGGCTGCTTCGCTTTCTGGGTTTGTAGGCTGGGAGGCTGGTGGGTGTCATGAGGGGAAAAGCTGAGAACTGGCTGCTCCATTTAATTCCATTTTTTTTCTTTTTCTCTTTTATAATAGTTTAGGCAAATATCAAAGGCCACGGTAAGCTTAGAAAGTTCAGACCAGTGTGGATGTTCAGCCTCCTGTTTAAAGACTGCTGATAACAGTTATAGAAATAGCATCATCTTCCAGTAAAGCTTTTTTCTTCTTAAAGAAAAAAGTGTATCATCGAAATGAGACATCTTTTGGGAAAGGAGAGGGTATTAATAAGAAAAGTTGTTTGATAATATATCTTGTCTGCTAGTGCTTTGTCTGAAAAGCGTTGTGTCTAAAAGGCATTCCCCCTCCACCCACCCCCTTTTAATAGAAAAATTATGTCTGTAAAACACGATTTTATAAGCCCGGCATAATTCCACCAGTAATCAGGCTACTCGCTCAGGCTGGCTTGTCATTGTTAAGAATTGATAATAGATAATGAAATAGTGTGTAGCTAGTACAGATGTTGCCATTGTAATCATATTTTTGAGGGCCAGAGATTTTGATGACATTAGTATATGTTTTCACATCTAGTCATACGAAACTCTCAGCTAGTCTCAATAAATGCTGCACAAATACTCATTTCAGTGCTGGAAAAAAACAATGTGATTTGTTTTTTTCTCCAAGCATGCAGGGAGAAAGACAATTCATGAGAAGTACTGTCAGTCACAGCCCTTTCTGTGAAACTAAGGATCAGGCTTCAGCAATCCTGCTGCTCAACCTGCTGCAGTGAAGAAGTGGCAAATTTTAAAGAACTTAGTAGAGCTAGAGGTACCAGAATGTCTTCTGGGGAAAAATGGGTTCAAGAGGGCCATAAAATTATTCATATGTACGTAAAACATGTACAGTTCTTCTCTAACGGCAGAAACTGCCCAGTTTGTAATGCAAAATCAAGTCCAGGCCAATGCTGGCGGTGTGTCCAAGACGAGGGAGGACAGAGGAGCTATCAAAGAGCTATATATGTGAGTTATATATGTGAGTTATAAATGTGAAGTATGAAGTCCAGTGGTCATGTGTGACCAGATTTTGAATTAATATATACAGTTTGACTACAATTTTTATATTACTTTACATATTATTTGGCCATAATTTGGTAGTTTGGCACTGACCAAGATGGCTGTGCTGTTCTAAAGCTTGACCTCTGTCCAGGACAGATAAATATGTCAACTGCAAAGTGATACTAATGCATTTACCAGAGTGTGTTTTTTATCCTGTGGGACCACAAGCTCATTGCTAGCTTGGGATTCGAGCTTGCTGCAGAGTGAGCTCTGGACAGCCTGGTGATAAAATGTTAATTTCTTTATCCTTCTCCTATAGCTAAAATCTTGCTTCGTTTTTTTTTTTATTATTATTTTTAATAGCAGAAATTTGAATGTGCTGAGATGTTTGTAATACAGTTGCTTGGAGATGGAAATTTTTCATTCTGGTGGAGGAGAGAAATTATTTGGACATCACTGCTTGTAAACAAAAGCATCTATTCTCCAAAGCTCTGAGCTCTAAGTGCACTGTGTGAGCAAATGCCCATGTCTCTGGAGATAACAGCAGTAAATATAATCAACTGTGTTTCAAAGCAAATGCAATATTTCCTTCCTAATCTTGCTTGTGAGAACCAGGTTACATCTGCCATTTTGTTATCATTGACTGCATGTTTGTCTTCTTGCAGACACTCCTCGTTGACTCCTGTGTCAGCTGCGGATTTCTCCAGTTGAGGGGACCATGTTACATTTGAGATCCCTAATGAATGCTGCTCTAATTAACTTTGGTCCTAGAAGGTCACTGAATGATGAAGTGGGATGCTCTTATTAACCTTATCCTTAGAGTTACAATCTGTACTGACCACAGAAAGTCTATTTTTTTTTCTGTTTAGCTCAGAGCTTCCTTCGCACAATACAGCATACTCAGAAGTTAGGAAAAAAATCCCCAAACCTGCTACACACAGTCAGAATAAATTTAACTGCTTGACCTACAACAATTCTGTCATCATCAATTGACACGTTCATCTTTCTTTTCTTGAAATAAAGCTTTTCCCCAGTGTTCTGGCAGCAACACAAGGATTGCTGGCAATGAAGTCACCTTCAAAGTTGAGACATTCATGAAACAAATGCATTTCTGGAAGCAAGTTAGGCAGCTTGAATCAGAATTTTTGTTATGGCTATGCTGCAGCCAGAACTTATCAAGTATTTGTGTTGAGTATTTATAATTGCTTGACTTATTCAGGCACAGCTATCAAGTACAGGAGTACCTTTTTCTTTTAAAAAAGGGAGGAAGGGAGGCCGGGGGTATTTCAGGAAATCAAGAAAACATAGAGCAACTAAGTCACTAATGGCACACAACAAACAAGACTTCTTTTTCACCCCAAGAAATCAAAGTTTGTGAATCTGTAGTTAAATAAGAGGACAAAATAACTGAAAACAAGAAGAACATTTCCGTGGTTGAAGGAACCCATTTCACTGAATGCAGTCACCTGTAGTCCAGGCTGGAAAAGGGAAATGCCATCATAGGCTCAAGGACTGATTCATCTATCAAAAATCTTTCTGTTATTGGCTGTGCCAGACTTTCTGCCTCACTCTCCCTCTTATATACAGTTACCCTTCTATTCTTAATGGATAAATCTGCTGCTGCTGCAGAAAAGTAGAAAATCCTTAGGTAAACATACAAGAAATGGAAATCTGAGTAACTACAACTGGGGTTTTTTTTTGAGATTATGCTTTTCTGAGCAATGTCATTCCTGACATGAGTTAGTTATTCACAAAAGCTTTTAGACATGCTTTAAAGGGAAGGTTAGTTAGAAAATAAGTATGTTCCCATTTGGGCTTTCCCTCATCATTGACTTCTATGGAAACAGGTTACTGTTAACTAAAGGCAAGGTGGTATCATCCCTTTGATGATGTTAACATGAAAAAATAGCTGTCCTTGAATACAATGGAGTCATTTGAAGATTTTTGAGATCAGAATTACATACTCTGATGAGAGAAGGGGTAGTATTGTATTTTCATTCTGTTTTTTATTGAATCTTAGGGCTTTTTATTTGAACTCACATGTAATTTATTGACATCTGTTCAGATTTTTAAAACGTAATGCATAAAACCAGGATAGTACTGATCTTTGCACTTTCCTCTGCTGGAGGCCTGTGAGCTGTTCCCATGTCAGAATGAATAAAATGTCATTTTGAGGTTTTCTGATGATGGTAGGGAGCTTCCTCACAGCAGGTCCTGAAAGAAGAGCAAAATTTCCCTCCTGAGCAGAGGAAAAGTGTGCCAAAGCTCTGAGATTCCATCAAGTGTCATTAGAAACTGTGCTGTACCAGAGGATCAGGAGTGTACATCTGACAGCCAGTGTCCTGATACATCTGGGACTCAGGTACTTTTTACATAGTGAGCTGAAGGGGTGTGGATAATGAATGAGTTGTCTCAACATAGGTTATGAGCAAAAGCAAGACTGCAGCTCATTAGTGGGATTTTTTTGTTCCTTTTCTTTCTTGTTCTTTTCCCCAGGTTGCCATTGGACAAAACTTTACTGCCTAAGGAAAAGTTGCAAGCCCAAAGTAGGAGATGCTGCCCAGAGGACTGCAAACAGGTTAACATGGACACAAGTTCTTTGGTACGAAGGACAGCTTTCGTGACCTCTTTATAAGAGATTACAATTTTTTCCTTGCTCTTTATACCATTCACATTGTTAATAGAGAGTACTCTGGGTGCTGTAGCTTGTCACATGCAATTTTAATCTATGTTAAGAAAGCTTCCTTAAAACTTGAGAAAGAGGGAGGAATACACATCTCTTCTGATTTGCCTTCTAATTTGACAATCTCTTCCTTGACAGCTTTTGCAAACTCTTCTGGGAGAAAAAAAAAGAAGTGTACTGAATAATTCAGCCTTGAGAGTGAATTGAGCTTGAAGAGAGTTGTTGAATTCCCAGGTCTGTGGTTTGTGGTTTTTGTTATTGACTGCTCACATGGATTTAAAGTCCTGTCTCTGCAGTTGGTGGTTTTTATCTCCCCTTTGGATTCTGGCTCTCCAGAATTTTGTCTGGCTCTCCATCCCTGAACACCAGCTCTCTCTTCTTGCAAATAAACATACAAGAACAGTTGAAGGACCTTCCTGCTTCCAAGAGGAGCCATAGATAGCCTGCTACACTAATAAATCAGAATTTAACTTTGGACCTGAAAGTTGAAGATGGTCCAATGAATGTTGATGGAGTCATCATCTAAGTATAAGGCACTATTCCTACTATCCTCCCCTCATGTGCTGGAATATCCAGATTCTTAAGAAGATGAAAGTTTGATATCAGAAAAGAACCTCCTGAAAGTGGGGTGTCTTAACTTACCCCGAAATTTGTTATTTATGTTAACATGATAATGGGGCCCAGACAATAACAATAGGAGCTGGTCCTACATTTTATGCATTGGCAGCCAATAAATAAAAAAACCCAAGTTAATATCATTTGAGAATTTGTAAATGCATAAAATATAGAGCCCATTTTCTGCAAGGTGGAATGATGATAAAATATCTGTCACCAAAATTAGCTTGCCCAGAAAAAGATTATAATTGTAAGAGTCTAGTCAGTATTCAAGACTCTATATTAAACCTGAACCTGCTCATCCTTTCTTAAAGCCACTGAATAAAGTAAATGGTACTACCTCTAAAGCATTTTTTCCTAGTTCAAAAAGCAGAATAATCTGAAAGAAAAAAAAAAAGGTAGTCTGAAAATTGTTATCACACTGTCTAGTAGAACTTTTATATAATTAAGTCTTTTTAACAATCTCACTGAGTGGTATAGTTCATACGAGTAAATATCTGAGCTCTGTCATAATGTGGACTGCAGGAAAGCTCTGCTAATGTATTTCCACTCAGCTGCTTGCAGCTACATATTAACATTTCCTAACCAAAAGAAAGAAATAAAAATGTTTGGTGGTTTTATGATGAATCTGTAAGAGAATGCTAAGGAAGTAACTTTCAGTGAGGAGGATATGGTCCCTTATCCTTGAACTTTAAGACATAACAGAACCTTAACCTAAAAAAGGAAAATAACCCAAACCAAACCAAAACCCAAACCAAATTCTTAATACCCAAGGAAAAAACCCTCATTTTTGATTCATGGTAAATTAATGCTTTGTAACGTACAGATATTACTAGTGTTTCTGTACTCATGAACTTCTTTAAAAATAGCTAAATCCAGAAAAAAAAATTAAATTAAGTGACAGGTCCGATGGGATCTGCTTGCAAGTAAAACAAATCCACAAGTCTCATTGTGGATGGATGAAAATCTTTATTCCTTTTAGATCTATCTTTAGGTCTGATTAACATATAATCAAATAAACTAGAGTCCACCCAGAAGACAGTATTGGTTATAAACAGCCAAGAATATGCTTCCTGTGAGATATTCTTAAGGTGTCTGCTCTGGGCTCAAGGCAGAGGTTGGGTGTGCAATCCCTTTTGCTACAAGCAGGAATTCAAACCAGAGTAAAAGCACGTGCATGCACACTGTTTCAAGCACCAGAATGCTTCTGGTTCTAGTTAAAGGCATGTCCCTCGAGGCAGATGCTTCCCAGGTGGTCAGTGTGAATCAGGACTGCCCGTGGAGTGCTCCTGGAGGGCTGGCTTGAGGATCCTGAGACAGAATCCTTTCCTCAAATCTCTGGCTAAGGATGAAAAACTTACCTTGAAACTGCCCAGCTTTTACAGTCCTGTTTCTGGGCAAGGGAATGACAGAAATAGCAAATGCTTCTTTGTCCACCTGAAGGAGGAAAGGAGGGGAATCCCAGCGGAACAATCCCAGTTGGCCACACTGTAACTCGTGGTACCTCTGTGCAATGTCTGCCAGCCTCCTCTTCCTGTGCAGCCACAGGACTCCGTGCTGGGCAGAAATCTGCACAAGACAGGGAGAGTGTTGGAACCCAGGGGGTTCCTATGATGCCTTTGGCCGACCCAGGACCTGGTCAGGAGGCTTTTCAGCCTTGCCAGAGGTGTCAGGGACCCTGGAATGATACTAAAAATGCCTGTGGCTCTGATTCTAATCCATGGAACAGGTTGTGAACTTTGTATGAGGAATTTCAAGTCACAAAAAAACTTAGATAGAGAAATAGTAGTAGTTATAAGTAAAAAGAAAAGAATTTGAGTGTATGTACAGGGGGGTTTAAAGCCCTGTACAGGGAGGTTGGAGATCTGAACAGGGGGGTCTGAGGTACAAGATTGAGAATTCTTACACGTGGCATGTTATCTTTTGTTCTTCTTCATAACCTCCATCTTCTTGGTTTGACACAGATCTGGACATGGTGGTGTGAGGGGCATGGATTGGTAATTAATTATAAACATTAAATACGTAGTTTTTAGTATAAAAGATTAGAGCTAACCCGGGACAGGCACAGTGTGTCTCTGGACGCGTTCTGTGTGAACCCTGGCAGGGCAGAGAAATCTACTTTTGATAAGGAACTAATAAACTGCCTTGAGAACATGAACAAACGACTCCAGACTACTCCTTCAGCAGCACGGGCTGGAAACCTGGACTTTTCTATACATTGTGGGGTCTCCCGGGGCCAAGGAGATCCCCACAGGGGAGTTTTGTGGAATCATGGGCATCTCCCTTCCCAACAAACTAACAAACACCTTGTCTCCCCTACTGCAGTTGAAACACTGGGGTAATAAATGAGCTATGCGGCTGTGTGAGGTACTTTTGAGGGAGAATCAGGTAGGCTGTTTCTTTGGGAGAGGCGTAATTTAAACTTCTGACTGAGGTCCCTTGTGTAAATGAGTTTTTTCAAGACTTACTGACAACACAGTATAAACACTTCCATCAGCAGAACAGTGTTTTTTAAAAATGTATCTCTGTGGTGCTGAGGCAAAAGACTCTGCAGCTTGCTTTATTTGGTGTAATAATTATAACCCATACCTTAGAATAGTTTTTTCTCCCATCCTGTGATTGTCTCCCCAAACAGCTAGGAGCTATTTTTCCTTCCCTCAGGATATTCTGATGAAGCTGATGCTATGTGGTAGGTCCTGGCCACCTGCTTTACTTGGTCATGTGAATGTTTTCCTGAGTCATACTCCCAAAATACATTGTTGCCTAAATCTAGGGGAAACTGACAATTGTTCGAACTCTCATATTACAACAGAATTTATGTTAAAAATAAATTCTCACAAATTATTACTGTCTGGAAAACAAGAGTTTCTTGCTAAGAAACTAGGTAAGCACCTAGCTCACTGTGTGAAGAGTTTCTCATGCCATTAATTATCCCAGGAACTAAAGTCCCCACCAAAGCACTACATAGGAAATTGAGATTCATATTCCATACTTTTCTGGTTAAATATTGAAGCTGCCACAGAAATGTTCTCCAGCCTATGTCAGCTGCTGTTAGCATTCAGAGCTGTGTTTATTCTACTTTATGCACTGAGATTTTCAGGGTTTTTCAACGCAATAATATCCCTGCAGCCAGAAGGGTTAAGGTTGCTTTAGCAAGGCAAAGGGCACAGGCCATCTATAAGCTAAGTTGTTCTGTGAGGCAGAACCTGTGGGAAAAATATTTTCTGTGATGAAATGACTCCTGGCCTCACCTTTTCAAATGTGATTTGTGCAAAGTGCTGTTATGCTGAAATCCTACTGTTTTGGCTACTATGGCTTTTGATTTTAACCCTCCTGGAAGAGAGCCTGCCTTTGGGGGAGGATTCTAAACAATATTCCAGGTGGCTGATGAAGCCCACCTTTCAGTCTGGAGGTAATTGGGGAAATGTCAAGAATGGTGCTGGTCCCAGTATTCTCTTGGGCTGTCTCTGCAGCAGTGCTTGGAGTAGGTAGATGCCAGCAATCTCCTTGGTCAGTAACAGATCTGGTTTGAACTTTCCTGAGGTGTGTGTGCCTGACTCCATGGATTGTGTGTGAAAGCCAGTGGCCTCTTCCCCCCATATTAGAAAATAGAAGGTGAAGGATGCATTATCCACCCTATGCTTGTGCTGGCTAGAGCAGGGCTTGGAACACAGACTGAGGATCGCAGGAAAAACAAACAGAGTGAATTGACAATGTGAAGCTTCTGCAAAAAGAGACAAATATGACTCTGCAGTTTATGGTGAGGAATAGTGCATGAAAGACAAAGGACATAATTATCCTGATTTGAAATTTCTGACATTTCATCTAATGCAAGTTTTGCATGCTGCTATTTCAGATACAGATGAATTGAAGAATCTCCAGAAAAAAGAAACAAAAAAATAATCTTACGAAACAATGGTTTGCAAGCATTGTCTGTGAGAAAAAGCTAAAAGAAATAGGTTTTGTAAGGTTTTCTAAAAGAAAATTATGTTATGACTGTGGAAAAAATCCTTGGTT
The DNA here is from genome assembly GCA_013400315.1 of Bombycilla garrulus. Classification (NCBI taxonomy): domain Eukaryota; kingdom Metazoa; phylum Chordata; class Aves; order Passeriformes; family Bombycillidae; genus Bombycilla; species Bombycilla garrulus. Next base: position 323,099 of record VXBU01017253.1, read on the forward strand.
TTCTGGCCAGGTTTTCTGGCTTCTTCAAATAGAAATTGAGTATGATTACATAGAAAAATGGGGCAAAATATAATCAACACAACATACAGGAAAGTAACTGCAGTTTGCTATGCAATAGAAGGCGATCTAACCAGATAAGAAAAGAATTTAAGTAAGAATGCATTTTTGTCTCAAATGACGATCATGCAAAAGCATTTTCCATTGATGTTTAACAGTGGTTTAGTTCAGCAAAAATTTATTTTGATTTAACATATTTTTCTTGATCAAATAAGCATGCCTTTGCAGTTGCTGTTGAATCTGTATTAAGTTTAGAGAAAGCATGAAAGATTTTCTTAATTGTTTCAAATGTAGTCCATCTCAGGTAATTCAGTATCCAGTGCAATGTCCACCAAATTCCTTGTGGAGACTGTGGTGACTTTCTCCACACTGTAGAACATATTTTGCTCCCAAAGTTGGGTGAAAGCAAAGTGATCTGCGAGGGTGCCTGTGCTTGGTGTATTTCAGTACGTTGCAGCAGTCAGTTCTGAGATTTGTTTGTCTGTGTGGGGTCTGGGGATTTTAGTTCAAGCTGGATCTCATCTTGTTCTCTACACCTCACAGTTTCCATTGTAAACTGTGGGTTCACTTCCACACTGCAGTGTTGCATAGATCCAAAGCATTAGGAGATGAAACCTTTACAGTTCTTTCTCCTGAATCACACAGTGGACTTGACTTCTCACACTTTCTCTCTTCTAACTTTTACTCCAAAAATACAAAATTATTAAACCAGACAGATGTGTATACTTTATCAAAATACAGATATAAGCAAACTCAGGAATGTGTGATATGATTTTTTTATTGGTAGTTCTTGTCACTGAACTGTTAATGCTGCCTTAAATTTCTCTATGTTACATAACAAAGATGTTACTGGTAATAACTTTGCTCTTCCTTGGCAGACATGCCAAATATCAAGGGTACAGGAATTTAATCTTGTTATTGATAGCAACTAGACGTTTTTAAGATATTCATCAAAAAGATCTTTGAACTTTTTTGAACTTTCGAACTTTTAACTTTTTTCTGAGTAACAACTTGTTACTCAAAAAGATAGGAGAAATTTTAATAAAATATGATCACCGTGTTTTTTCCAAATGCTCATGTATCTCTCAGAGGAGTTTTTTAACCTTTGATCAAAATGTCTAAAAGCTACACAGTGAAGACCTTGATAATTAACAGGTCAAGATTTATACTCAGTTATGTCTCACAACATAAGCCATATGTGTGTGAATGTAGAATTCAGAGTATTTTCTGAATGGATTTGCTGCTTTTCACATTGAAACTAACATTTGATTAATAAATGTTAATTAACTTACTGTAGCCTTACATAATCAGAGTGTAATTTCTTAAGCTGAGAGTTTCTGACCTGAAAGTTATATTTACAGTTTGTATCTGAATTTAAACTTTCCTTTTGTTCATTACCGTGCAAGAGAAATATCTTTACGGTTATTTGAAATTTGGAGGACTTTCATGATAGTTCCTGTTCTAGCATGGGCAGAAAACACGCTTTTTTTCAGAGTGTTTTTGAGTTCTTGGGTTTTGCTGATAAAAGTGGGACTATCTTCATTGCATCAAAGACTGTCATCTTGGGAAGAGAGCACCCTGAAGCAAATGCATGATGCCTACTTCTGTGTGAGTTTCCTCCCATTGCTAGATCCAGCTGGGAGGAAGGAACAAAGACTCACCTTTTAAATTCTTTTCTCTCTGACTCTCTCAGAAAGTGTATTTTTCTTATTAACATTCCTAAACCAAATGAACATGCTGGCATTTCCTTTCAGCAACCTGTTCAGTTAAAGCGTTCCTGGCAGTTTATGCTGCTGTCTCTTGAAGGCTTTGGCAGAGTGAGCAGTGAGTGGGACTTCTCTATTTTACCTCCAGCATCTGGATTAGTGTTGAATAACAAGATTCTTTTTCCTCCCTTAAGATCTAGGATGACTTCCCATTTCTCTGTATCTTTTGTTGTTTTTTCCCTGTGGTTGCTTTTTTTTTCCCCTTTTGTAGCTCATAAAGTCTTTACTCACAGGCATGAGGGGTCAGATTATCTGCTTTCTCCAGGAGTCTGAACTCTTAAATTCTAGCGTCCTTGCTGCCATTAGGTACCAGCCTGCTTACTGCAGGTTGTCTTCACCCAGTGCAGCCAGATATTTTTCCTTCAAACCATGTGGAAAAGGAGAAATGATCCATAGCCAGCCACAGTCTTTGTTTTTTCCCTGATGTTCTGTTTCTGTTCATGCACAGGCTTTTCAATTTCATGAAGCAGCTTTACATGAAAGCTGAAGTGTAATTGCATCCTCCTGAGTAAAATGGACAATTTTTGTGCCATCTTATTTTAAAGAATAAGATTACAGCATTCACTCTGCTGCATGCTTTCTCTGCGAGCGAATACCTTTGCTGATGTAAAGAGATTAAATATTCTAAGACACCAGCCAGACCAATTCTTTATGATTCCATAAGTGTGGAGAAGATCACCATTATTTTTGTCAGGGGAAGAAACAAAACATATCAGGGAGGCAAAAACAAGTGAGGATTCATTTCAGCAGACATTGTGCTTGCTGGTCCTCTCTGCTCTCCACATTAACTTACACTGTAATTTCCTTGTGGAATTTGTGGCTTTCTAATATACCTTGTAGATCTAAGGCAACAAAAGAAATATTGTGCAGTTTGCAGTTTTTGCTTCTTTGTTTTAAAGCGAAACTCTGGATAACATTTGTTACCCTAGGGAAAAAAAAATTAAAAGGTGCAGGATTGCAAATAAATAATTTTCAAATATCTTTTTACACCCTACTTTTTTTAGTTTCTAGTACTCTTTGTCTTGCTCATAATATCTTTATATGGCTGTAGGAAACAGGTGGCTTGCAGTATTTTGTCTTTCATTGATTGCACTTGGTGAGATTTCCAGACTCTACTCATGCATTTGTTTGACTATGGAAAATAAAATAAAATAAAATAAAATAAAATAAAATAAAATAAAATAAAATAAAATAAAATAATTTTCTTATAATCATGTTGTGAGCATAACAGTGGTAATGTATCTAATTTTCTAAATAGTGTATGGACTTCTTTTCTTCCTGCCAGCTGATGTTGCAGACTTACCAGAAAGAATACTTGATATCAAGATTATGCAATGTAGTTCTTGTTACCAAAATTGTTCTTCTCTCAAATCTGTACAATCCCACCCTTAACACTGAAATTTATTCTCTCAAAGCCATCTCTAATATCTCCCAGAGTGGTGCCAACAGCCTAATGAGCAGAGGTTAGGAAAAATAACACTCTGACTGTTTTGGGAGAGGTTGTATTTGCAAAGGTGGTAGAGGTTCCTAAACTCAGAACAACCTGAACTCAAGAGAGACTGGGCTGTCTGGGGCTATCAGTTTTACTTTGGACACAGCAAAGATAATTGGAGGCATGGTTAAATTATGAGCTTTGTAGTCTCATTTTGGGAGCTATTGAAGGGCTAATTCCCATGAATGTGCAGTCCAGCAGATTCTGCAGATGTTCTGTGTCCTGGTATGGAGGGGATGACAAGCTGCTTTTCCTCTGGTTATTGTCACCCCTCCTTGCTGCCGATTGCTGCGGCTGCAGGAGAGAGAGGCCCTGTGGTGCCATATCAGTGACTTTGTTCATCTCAGCCATGGCAAACAGCAACAACCAGACAAACCCCAAGGAGGTATTAGAGCCCCATGTCTATAAAATAAGATTATGTTCTGAAAGATGCTGAGCATCATCTCTGAATAAAATCAGTAAGAACAGAGAGTGTGCAGGGTGACACAGAAATACAGAGGAAGCACTGTGTGAGTCTAAGAGCATTGGAACTATGAAAGAAGCTGTTATGAAATTAAAAAAAGTAAGATGTATTTACCTATACTACAACAGACTGGATTATAAACCAATGTGAGCACTGGTACTTAGGGGCTTGTGGGGAGAGAAGGTGGGTGGATCATCAGAAGCACTGAAAATGCCAAGAAAAAGTACTAAAACAGCATAATACCATAATATCCTTATGTGGTGTCAGATAAATGACTGAAACTTTAGAATGGGATTGTCATCTGTGTGTCTGCTTCTGTATGTGGAAATCTAAAGGGTTTTCACAGCCTTCTTTTTAAGGAAATTCTGAAATTCCTTCTTTTCCCCACTAATAATTGTAGAAATTTTCTCTCTGAAATGTAAGGTGCTATAAATGCAATGATTTTTTTTTCTTTCTAATTGCAAAGCACAAAAAAGTCTGCATTTTTGGAGAACGGCTGACTATTACAGTATGTTTTCTTACTGTTAACCTTACTAATCATGAGGAAGGTAACCATAACTAACCTAATTTTAGCCAAATTGAAGCTAACTTACTCTTCAGTCTTTAACTGAACAAAAGCATTCATCAGTAGCCTTCATAAGTTCACAGAATCTTAATATTACAAGCAACTCTTGTGTTGTACAACCACCTGCAGATCTGAAGGCCAGACATTCTTTAGCAGTGTCCCCTGTCTAAAACAAAAATGTTTCAAAGCTGTTGTGGGAGAGAATGGAGGGATTTTCCCTTCCAAGGCAAGCAGTTCTCTTCTTTCTTCTCAGTCCAAGCCTGTAACTACTTCAACCTCACCAGGTCTGTCTTTCAAGAGATGCTTAAAAATTGTGGAGAGGTAGTACTTGAAATCTGAAGCCAATGTTTTTCTGCCATCTGCACTACTTATGATATATGAAGACCTCTGTTAGTTGGTAAAAGAAGAGCACTTTATTGGAGATTGCTGATGATTACTTGCTCTTTTGAAGCACTGATTTTGTGTGATATCTGTGTGGAGCATTGCTTGAGTGAAGTTTATTCTTCTATGGCAGATATTTCTGTTGGGGCTTTAGACCTTTCTCATTATAGTTGATTTTTGGGAAGGCAGAGCCTATGCTGTTGGACAAATGAAAACTGAATTAGCTGTGCTGAGCACTCAAAGAGCAATAGCAGCCTTCTGGGGACTCTTATTTCTAAATCCTTTTTGCTACCATAAACTGGTATCTGTCTTAAACAGAGTGATAGATTAATTCCCTCTCCTCCCTCCAGTCTTCGTTTTTTCCGTGTTAGGTTTTAAACAATCACCATCAATTTCAGCTTTCCAGCTCTGCATTCCTAACTTTAGACCAGCCTAACCTCATCTCTGGATTATTGCCAGAGGCTCTGTGCCTGCTATAGCAGGAACTGTAATTCCTCTATGGTTTAATTCCTGTGTCTTAACTTCCCAATTTTGACAATTCATGACTGTTTTCACTTTGTGAGTTTCTCTCTACCTGACCAGCCACAGCCCAAGCTGTGCCCACGAGTCTCATACCAGCTTTAGAAGGAGTGACATTACATTGCTTCCTGCTTCTTCAGGCTCTTATTTTAGCTGTGTGAACATGTCAAGCTCTATCATTCAGCTGCACATGCTCTCCTTTTCCAAGCTCTATCCTTAACCTAAATTCCATCTTTCAGCCTGGAAGTGGGGCTTGCTTGTTTACACCTCTGTCCACAGTCCCCAGGTCACCTGGAAGGTTCTCAGCCTGCAGCACTCATCTCACTCCTGCTTCTCTGCTCTCCTGAAAGCTGCATCCCAGTGTAGTTGGAGGGCCGGTATTGGCCTGAATTGGGGTGACAGCTCATTTAGCCCTGCTTCCTCCAACTCTCATTTCAGGAGCATCTGTCCAGCTGAAAGTAGGGCTCAGTCTTGAAGGGCTTGTAGGGATGAAGTGAGTGCTGTGGAAGGACAAGAAGGCACAGGCCATTCTGCAGGGTTTGGAAGCAGCTCAAATGCCTGCTGTATTTTTTAAGACCTAAGGGGCTAAAATGAGGCAGGTACAAATAATTTTTCAGGCACAGCTTCTACCTTACTTACTTATTCCTATCATACTTTTACCTGTAGTCTTTCTTGTCTTTTATGATTTAATGCCCGCTTCAGCTTCATGAGTTCTCCTTTCTTGAGCCATCCCTGACTACAGTCTCAGCCATGACCATTGGGCTGTTATTTGTCTTCCCATGCTAGGAACTCTTTTAAGATCTAGTCCTGAAGACTCTTTTTTCCCCCTCATGCCTTAATACATCCCTGGCCATGTGACTCCCACTTCCCATTTAAGTTATAAATCATTAATAAATCAATCACTTGTGCTTACACCATAAGTGTATCAAATGGAATAAAGATATATCTCTTACTCAGGTTGACACTGAGGATTTTGACTTATTTTTGTAATACCATTTTCTGTAAAATGTCTAGCTGGAGCAATGAGTCCAGATTAAATATGCCCTGAATTCATGTATAAAGAGAGCTTTTTCCTCATTTATCATGGCTAGAATCAAGCATTATCTTAGGGCTTTCCTGATCCCTGTTCAAAGTCTGAGCCTTATTCCAAGTAATAAACCTAACCAAGTGATATCAACCTGATTCTCTAGGTATCCAGTCAAGTAATTTTTGTCCAAAATAGAGGTCTAAAATCCAAAACCAGTTCTAGCTTTACAGGTCTTCCTATGATGATCCTTAGTACCATTTAGTCCACCTGCTTTTCTTCCCAACCTTCAGGCAATTTTCTATGGATTACTGAATTTAGTTCTTTATTCTGTTTTCTGGACTTCAGACTATCTGCTTGACACCTCTAGCCCAGAAATATGCAACTGTCATTTTGATGCTGTATTTACTTTGGTAGATAAATCAAATTTATACCTAAGTAGGACAAATCATAACTAAAATTTTGATTGGAAACCCTGTTGAAATAATGCATTAACATAAGCAACTCAATATGTATGCACACATTTTCATGCTCAGAGATGGCTATTCTTTTACAGAAAGCCGTCCTATTCACTAATAGCACTAAAAGTGTTTATGTGTAGCCTTTCCCTGTGCAATTACATTTTTAGAGTGTACAGAGAAAGGCTCAAGCTCTCCACCCACCCCCACCCTTCCCTTTGGGCTAGATTTTTCCAGGGAAAGCCTCTCTTTAGGAGAAGCACAGGGAGTACTTTGTGTGCTGTGCTCTCTTGAAAAATGTGTCAGCCTGCTATGATCCCTCTCCATGGCAGCAGATCTCTTGGAAAGCCTGGCTCCCACCCAAGTAAGCCAGCATGGATGTGTGTGGTGAAGTCTTCCTCACCATGAGCTTATCCAAAAAGCTGTACACATGATTCTTCAGATAGATTAAATACAGTCCAAGCACATTCTTACTGATGCATTCAAACACTTCTCAAGAAGGAACGTTTCTAGGCAGCTGCCCAAGTGTCTTTCTTCAACCATTGGAATGGTAGAATTTTTAAAATATTTATCCCTTTTGATGATGAAGGATATTTATAAAATATATTCTCGCTTGAAAAAAACTAAGTTTGTCAATCTTACAAAGGAATCAATGTGACTTTTATGCAATATCCCACCTGTAAATAGCAGAATTTAGGTTGAAAGGTCGATGTTCTCCGAGTAGATGAAATGGGGAGCAGAAAACCCAGATTAGAATTAATCTGTAAACATAGTTTGCTAAACATCAGTAATGGGAAATCAGTTTTCAGGTCTTGAATTTTCAGAATCAGTTTTAAGATCTTGAGATTTTAGACTAAATGAGATCTTATCAGAATTGACTGACCTACTGTTGGCTTATATTTGTTTTATTAAGAGATTTTAGGAAATGCTTTTTATCAAGGCTGACTGCATGCAGTTATTGTCATCTTTCAACTCTTTTCTAAAAGGTATGAGGAGAAGAATAAAAGAAGGCTGGCAACACCTAAGATTCCTGGAATACTCCAGATGTTCTGAGTGCTGAGGCCTTGCCAGCATCCTGCTGCCTTGAAAGATCAGCAGGCTGGGGGTTGAAGACAATGATGTTCAGTGATGTTAAGCTAAGTGCTTACACCCAGCAGCTGGGAGTCACTGGAAGACTTTCTGCTGTAGGGATCCTGTGCTCTCCTATGATAAATTAGAGATAAAATAGCCAATTCCATAAGAAATCTACATTATAGCAGGTAAAGTAGGTCCTTTACTTCCCTCAAATTAAGATTGAGCAGCTGCAAATATAATTCACCTGTTTATCAATAAATCACAAAGGCTCGGACCTAAGGAGCTTTGATTGTAGTAAAAAAAAAACAACAAAACCACAGCCAAATTATACTGCAGCTTTTTGATTTCTAGCTCTATGACATATTGTGGTTTTGAATCTGTTACTTTGCTTTTAGGTTGAGGACATTGGAACACAGTCTGATGCTTTGTTGTTTGCCAGTGGGAGAGAGAAGACCTTTTGTAACAGCAGCAGTTTTAGTGAGAATTCCATGGCTAAGGTTCACAATAGTCAGACCTTTCTTTAAATTGTAAGCAGCAGTCTTTTTTTATTTTTTTTCATTTGATGAAAGGAGAATGTTTGATAACCCTGCTTAGCCTTTATCCATGCTATGTGATTTACTTTAATAAAACACCACTTTGCCTTGGGCTTTCTGCTGCCTGTGCTGTAAGACTTATATCCCAAAATGTGTTTGTCAATCTCTGTCACGTCTGTTCTTGTCTACCTTCATCTCTCTGTCTATTTATGTAACTTTCTGTATCATCAAATACTTAGCAGCACAGGAATTCTGAAAAATACCCTGTCACAGAGGCCTGTGTTTCTCATCTTGCTTCTGAAACAATGCTGCACGCCTGTGTCACGTTGTACCACACAGCTGGGAGTGCTCAGGGCCTTGTAATTAGGTGAGGCTGTGCTTCCAAGGAGAAGGAAGAGCAAACACAGGACTGTGAATGCTCAACACCTGATTTCTGATTGATTTTCTTTTCTATCCCTGTAATGAGAACTTGCAGTACCAGGGAGATGCTCTATGAATGAGCTATGCAAATTTCTCAGAGAACCTCTGAGACAGGGAAGCATAAAAGTGGTAACTTCAGCACTTTTTCTCGAAAAATAAATTTATCTGGGTACTGATTCTATTTGTCCTATACAAAGTGAGGGACCTTCCTTTATGCAAACAGTTGGAAAGGAGAGAATTACAAACCAAGTGGGAGTGTAAGACATGCTTCACTGGTCAAGGGATAGAATATGATAGAACTGTATGTATATGGCAACAAAAAGATGTGGAAATGTAGAATTCTGTAGTACAAAGAAGCCTGGATTACAGCTGGTTGCCTGTAAAACTTGTCACAAATAGCAGTGAGTAAAAAACCTAAATGACAATTCTCCTGTTGAGTTGGTAGTGGACAAAATCCCTGCACCTGAGCATTCACCAGGCCTCTGCCACGTGGGTTTTCTTATGTTACTTTCTCTTCTGTGTGTTTTTTCAACTGCAGGATCAAGTGGAATAGACCAACAAATTCTAGTTTCCAGCAAGATACCCTTATCATTGTATATGTTGGGATTTTGTGTGGTGTTGGGATTTTGCTGGTTTTATTTTAAACTCTTTTCCTTATTTTTTTTTCTCTTATCACTGGCTCAGCTCAATATCTGATTTCTTAGTCTTTTTTGAAGATTAAGCAAAACAGGTATTGAAAGCATTTGGGAAGTTTTGCATTTGCAATTTGTCCTATTGGAGAAATCTTGGACTTGTATTTATCTAGGTCTAGTTATTTTATGTTTCTTATTGCTAATTGTCTTTCCACAAATCAATTTCACACTGCAACCCCCAATTCTGGCATTACATGCTGATGTTTTTTTCCCCCGTATTTGTCAGCACTGTGCTTCATCTGATGCACCTGTGAATTTGACCTAGAGCTGTCTTGCTCCTGTTCAGTTTTTCTCACTTCTTATTTTCTGCAGAATCATTGGTTTAGTCTCGCATGATCTCATTCAAAACATCTTCACACATTTGTATTCTCAAACGCTTCATTAGTCAGGTCTAAAATAACAGTTTCTTCCACCTTATTTTTTTTTCTGTCTCCTGAATCAAAACTTTTCCTCATCACTTTTCCTGAATTTTTGGTTAACTTGTGCCCAGGTAGAGGTTTAGGATGCAAGAACTTGCCATCAACAGTTGTAAATCTCTCACAGCCACTTTCCCACCCCTACCCCACAAGTAATACAGGGCTCTAAAGCTGATCTTGGAAATACCACAAAGAACCCATTAATCTGCTGCGCAATTACGATGTAAAACTGGTATCTGCATCTCCATGTCAGCTCTACAGCATTCTGCCTGAAGCGAATACATGGAGGAACAACAGCCAGGAAAATGAGGGTGAGCCACACAAGAAAGCCAAAATATGTTCAGGTACTTGGGGATGGATGGTAAACTTTAACTGGGGAAACTTGAAGCAGTGTTTTCAAGAAGAGCTGGTTCAGTGTTTCCCTGGTGTGTTGAGAACATGTGAGTGACACTCAATAGGGACATGGGGAGAGACGGCAAATCTCTTTAACTGTGCACTTTGCCAAAACAAATCTGCTTTTTGTAGATTAGGAAGGCATGAAAAATGTGATTATACATACTGTGGGCTTCAGTAGGCTTCCTGAGCTTGGCTGAGGAAGAAAGTAGAATCCTCCAAAGATTCCAGAATAGAGAATTGCTGATACAACATAAATGTTGGCTTTGGGACATTGCTGACGGGCTGTGAAAGAATGGGTTTTGGATGTTAGGGAGGTTTTCCCCGTGAGTGCTAAAGTTAGATTATTGCCCCTATTGGTTGTAATATACTGTCTGTGCTTCCGTATTAGAGCCGTTCCTGCCTGTTATTTTGCCTTGAAGTAAAGATTGGTAATATCTGTTACAGAGAATGCTCTGTTAAAAGGATTCTTGGGAAGTGATACCTATAGTGAAGCTGTGTTGGTAAACTACCTGAGTTGTTAAACTTCAGGTTTGAGCAGCAGATTTTCTCTGCATTGAGCCACATTCCTATGGCTTTCATGGCTTTACTTGCTATGATATGACTTCGATACTCTTGTTAGGAGAAGTCTATAGAGGTCACTTGTCTCCTTGGAAACCAGAAGATAAAATTACTCTAGTTGTATCTGTATTTTAATATAAATAAGCTTTTTCTCCACCAAAGGATAGCTACCTAAGCACTGAATTATGAACAATTTTGTAGTGATTTTCTGTCTTTTGCAAGGTTGAGGGGGTCTTACAGTGGAAGAAAATAACAGCACTCTTAATTGACCATCTCAGTTGTACTATTTGCTTCAAGCATCTTGCATTCTAATTATAAATCAAAGCACTGCAAGGTGTTGCCTTTACCTCTTACTCCTGACAGTTTGTGGAGTTTCTCTCTCTTTTGTCCAGTCTTCTTTTCAGTGCAAGGTTATTTCTATGCAAATGCTTTAAATAGAAGCTTTGTGGAATATGTTCTTTCTGTAAAACTTAGATTTCTGTTGGTAAAAAGATAATTTATAATCTATGTCCCTGAAGCAGCTGTTTTTATGGCGTTACTAGTGCTGCACTGCAAGGAGAAGGACCATGGAAGGTGCTAAGAGTCCACAAACTGTAGGTCAAAAACACTTTTAGCAGATAAAATAGAGGTATATTTGCTTTAAAACATAGATATATTGTGACAAGAGAATTTTTTACTTAAGGGAGTTGTGGTAAAAAGCAGCAACTAGACAGATGTGCTCTTAGGAGATTTAGTCTCTAAGCATCTTTATTTACTAGACTATTTCTTGTACACTGCAGTGTTTAATGCAGGGAAAAATGGCCACCTGCCAGGAGCCTAATTAGGTTTGATCTGTATCACAACTATTGACCTTATGATTTGGTTTCAGGCATTAAAAAGATGAGAGTGTAATAGGAACTTTCTTCAGTATAGTATGTACATATACATTCAGTGCAATACCTGTATTCTAAAGCATAGAATTGGTCCTGTCATGCCAAAAATTCACTTTTTTGTCTTGTGATGCATCTCTAATTCCTCTCAGATGACACTTATGGGGTGTCACATAGGTTACAGCAAAAGCCCGAGCTTCTTAACTCCTAATTTCCTCTAAATCTTAGTTTGCTAATAGAGGGGAACCACAAGGTTTGCTTCTGCACTCAACTATTATGAGAACTAGAACAAATCCATTTTTGGGACTGAGCAGAGCAGTGGGTATGGATTTTGACTTGATAAGATTCCAGGTGACCAAAAATCTAGTTTCAAATTAATCTGCTTAGAGGAATCACATGCTAAGACAGCCTGAAAATCCTCCTGTTGAACAAACTCACACAGAACCCGTGATCTCTGTGGGAAAGGATATATTTTCTTTTTTTCTTCAGATGAATTGCTGAATGTTTTTTCTAGCAACAGCCAGTTTAATTGCCAGTGGTGTGTTGAACCATTCTAGAATGGCAGCTATGTTTGTGCTGTCCCAGGTGCCTCTAGTGCTAGACTATTTCACACATTGCACTTTATTGCGTGCTTAGGCTGTCCAACTGGCAGATTATTTCTCTAGTACTAATAACAGTTTTGTAATTAGTGTAACATGCAGTACACATTGTCTCTTGTGAAAAATTCAGTCTCCAAAGCTGCTTTGTTCTGTTAAATTTCTGAGCTGCTAAAAATTAGGAAGAGTTGACTCACTGGTACAATGTGTGTTTCCTTTCTGCTCTTATTGTATGCTCTTATTTTTACTGGGCTCTTGGAGGCTGTTGGTGATGACAGAGCTGGAGACACTGCTCCCAGCAGCATTCTGATTCTCTTTTCCTGATTTTTCCTGGTCATCAGACTTTCTCCTGTCCCCATGCCAACCAACAACAGTTCATCATCAAACATCTTGTGACCACGTCCGCCAAATTTTAGAAGTTCAGACTTTGCACTGTTGCTTTCTGCTTGGAGCAGGTCGCTGTAGACCTAGAAAAGGTTTGATGCGAAACTGGATTTGAAAGTGAATTTGGGTATTTGGGCAAGTTGTGTGGCACGTGTTAGATGGAAAGTAATTGTTTTGGCATTGGAATAGTTTGCATACGTGTTCTTTCTCCGACTTCCCAGCCCAGGACCTGTGTCCTCATAAACAATGGCTGTTGCCCAACTTTCAGTGCTACATAGATTCTCCCAAAGGAAAGCTTGTTGTAATCTGAAACAAAAATATGAAAAAACTACATTGTGTCTCTTGGTGCAAAGCAAAGCTTGTTCACGGATTTCTGTGTGTTCAGATAAATTTATCCATGGAGAAATGGACATGAGTTGCTATTAGCATTTAATGTTCTCCAGTATTTTTCTGTGGTTAATCATTAGTGAGTTTCAATGTGACAGGAATGGGCACAATGACTAAATTGTTCACAGGGGTGGTCGTTTATATTTTACATGAAAAAGTTACTACTGCTTCTTCTTCCTGACTAATAATACAACAAGAGATAACAAATTGAGTAGCACTAAATGTAGAAAGATATGACTGTCTAAAACATTTCCCAATTTTTATTCTCACAGAATATTCTAAAAGTTGGAAGGGACCTAGAAGTATCTCTAAAGAGCAACTCCTGACCCTGCACAGGACACCACAAGAGTCACCCTGTGCCTGAGAGTGCTGCCAAACCCCTTTTGAGCTCTGCCAGGCTTGGTGCTGTGACCACTTCCCTGGGGAGCCTGTTGCAGTGCCTGACCACTCTCTGGGTGAAGAATCTTTTCCTGATATCCAGCCCAAACCTCCCGACTCAGCTTCAAGCCATTCCCTCAGGTCCTGTCACTGGTCACCAGAGAGCAGAGATCAGCCTGCCCCTCCTCTTCCCCTCACAGGAAGTTGTAACTGCAATGGGTCTGCTCTCAGTCTCCTCCAGGATGAGCAGACCGAGTGCCCTCAGCTGGTCCTCACGCAGCTCCCCCTATGAAACCTTCCTCATTCCAGAGGCTTCCTCTGGATGTTTTCTAGTACGCTGATATATTTTTTATATTGTGGCACCCAAAACTGCCCTCAGCACACAAGGTGAAGTTGCCCCAGCTCAGTGCACCCTTGCCTGGGTGGCGATGCTGGGCCTGATGTCCCCCAGGACAGCGATGACCCTCCTGGCCCCAGGGCACTGCTGATTCATATTCAGCTTGCCAAGGACCCCCAGGTCCCTTTCCCTGACACTGTTTTCCAGCCTCTCATTCCCCAGTCTGTCTGTACATCCAGGGCTGCCCCACCCTTGTCCTTGTTAAACTTCATACAGTTGGTGATTGCCCAGGCCTCTAATTTATCAAGATCTCTACGCAGGACATAGAGACAGCAGCTTTTCCCAGTTTTTTATCAGCTCCAAACTTAGTTATCTCCTGAAATCCTGTTTCCAAGTCATTCAGAATGTTGCAGAGCACAGGGCCAAGGATGGACTCTGGGGAACCCTGTTAGGGGCAGGTAATACAGTGTTTGTAGATTGTTAGGTGACATTTTGGTGCTCAACTCTGAGGAACTGTCAGGGAGATATTTTCAAAAATAAAAAATCTGAAGGCAGCCAAGTGCGTGGCTGCTGGAAAATGCCATGGAAGCTTACAATGAAAAAGCAATAATAAGCTAAAGACTGCATGACAATTGTTTATGGTCCAAATAAAGTTGAAGTTGCCACAGATGAAGTCTTATGTGCAGAATTTACAAGGCCCAAGGAGGAATCTTATCTTTTTAGGCTATGCTGGAAAGGAAGATCAAAAGCCCAATTTTTTCACTACATACTTGCCCCAAAAAAAAAATAAAAAATCTCTACAAACTACTATCAAGGCACCTAGATGCCTGCATCAGTTGGATTTTTCTCTGTGGAATCTGGAAAAGACTGTTGTAGAAAGTAGAGGTTAGAGATTTTTTTTTTTAAAAAGCGCACAGGATTGACTTGTTGTTACCCTTTTTGAACTAGACATATAACTCCATGTAATTTAATTTAGCTAGCATGGAAATCGATTGTGAATTGTCTCACTCTTTCCCAGTCAGTGCTAAAGCATTTTAATGGTTTGGGATTGATCTAATGAACCCTGGAATAACTTATATCAAAGTAGTTTGGTAAAGACTAATTTAATTTTTCTGACTAATACTGTCAGGATTTTGTCCTATTGGGAATAATCCTGAAAGCTGAATGGGTGCCCTAAGTGGAGCTGAGACGGCGTAATAAAGCCTTTACTGGCTGTAGGTGGTGTGATGTTCCTTCACTTCCAGATAAAACTCCAGCTTTATGCATCTAAGTCTCTTAGAAAAATTTTCAGTTTTGCATCCAAGCGTATTCAACAGCATAAAGAAAGCAGCATTAATAATAGAATTAAAAAGTGTTCCGTATCAGAAGAGTATTGAAATGATAGTTTGAATTTCAGCTGAAGATAAAGTTTGTGTAATGCAGCTCTGCTTTCATTTTGAAGTCAGCACTTTATGACTCGTAATAGATTTTTTGCTTTGTGGAGGATCTCTACAGCTAGATATATTTTAATGAATCTGCTTTTCTTTGGTATGCACAGTTATATTACTAACTAACTGCAACTTGGCTGGAAATGTTTTTATCCCACCCAGAGGGAACTGCGAAAAGAAGCTGAAAAATGAAAGCAAACATTTTGTTCTAATACTAATGCGTAGTTTTCTTTGGAGTTTAGAAAACCCCTGGAACTTCTAAACTATCTCCTGCATAATGCTGTGAATTATTGACATGAGTCAAGTTTACATGAAGCTATTTATCAGCAAGGTGGGATTTTCAACATGAAACTATTTTTTTGTTCAGTTGGGATGCTCTGGATGTTTTGTTGGATTAGCCTAACACTTAGGTTTTGAGAGATTTTGCATATCTCTAAAAAGCTTTTCCAGGAGACTGCAAGTGAGCTTGCTTTCCAAAATGCTCTAGATGAATACAACTAAAATTAACTAGAATGTAAAATTTGATGCAGAACTCTCAGGTTTCCTATGTAATAGATAAAAGTGTATAGGAAGGGCAGATTGGGAAGCCCTTGTTCTGTGGAAAGGTTTTTACTCTGTTAAAACTTGGTGACTTTGATAAGCTGTTCATAGATTAAAGGTCTCCTGAGCATATGTGCATTTTTAATATGGCCTTAAGGAATACATATGAAGTTTTAATATTGTCTGAAAGAAATATATTTATATTATTTCAGTCATCCCCTCTTACTCAGTTTCATCACTTGATGCTGTACAGTCTGCTAAATTCTAAACCAGCCAGTCGGTTCCAAAACTTTGGGTTTTTTATAACAATGTCTTTGTGCAAAGAGTATTTTGTTAGATTGGTGGGAAAACCAAGATTCCATTGGGGTGTTTTTCCAAACAAAACAAATAATTTAATAATTCTTTCAATTTATTTGTTGTTGCTACTATTAGTACCAGAAGATAATTTGCTAACTGTTGCATATCCTATTGACCTATTGATTATGTAAGTTTCACAAAGCTTAGAAAATATTCTAGTTTCTAGAAATATTAGATTTATTTTTCTCATTGGTTTAAAAAGAGAAGTAAGAATGTTGGCTGCGTTAGAATATTGGGGCTGTTTGCTAGAATCCATTTTTGGGTAATAAAAGTGCTGGATTAAGTTGCTATGTAAGAGGCAATGGAAGTGCTGATTCTACTTGCATTTTTATGGGGGAAAGATACAACAGATGTTCAAGAGGATGTTGGGAAAGAGCCAGTTCATTAACATTCCATCCAGCTTCTTCTTTTGCCTTGCCATGGGAAAATAAATGTGGCAACAAGTGCAGTTATTTTTGCTATTTAACACTAATCCCTAGAGTAAGTTTGTTTGAGACTTTTTATAATTTATCATGACTAATCAGGAATCATTAGATGAGAAATATTATTTGGAATTTACTTAGACCAAATCTGAGCAGCGCATTCTTGGAATGTGATAGAAGATCTTCAGCAGAGCTGTTATATGCATGTAAACCACCATTAGGCAAACATAAATATGAAGAGTGATCAAATATTAGAGCATTTGCTGAAGAGTCAGGAGGAATATCTAAAATACTTGTATAATTTCACTGTTTTTTAATTATTAAAAAAGGATCTTCATAAGATATGCTGTAACATTAAGATCAAACTTCTCCATGCAGACAGTTGGGTGCAGTGTGCAGTAAATAGGTAGTAAAAGTTGAAAGTCATCAGATTAAAGTGCTGTTCTCCATTACAATGAAATTAGTCTCTTTTTTATTTTTCTATTTTTTTCCCCTTTCTTTAAGGCTATTTCTGTGTCAAACAGAAGTGGCTACTCCCAGACATTTAGAAAGAAGGAATTAAGAAATAGAATATGATAGTTATGTTGACTTCAAGGCACACTAAATCCTTGGAAAAATTTCATCTTGCCCAACTCCCTCTTGAGATGTTGGCACCAGCTGTGCGGGATGCAAGCTGAAAATCTCTACTAAAAAAACCCAAAAAACCAACTTGATATCTACTCAATGCTGACTGAATTTTTTTTGTTTATTTTGCTCTTAATTCTGTCATTTTTAATCTCTACTGCAATATATTGAATCATGGAATGAGAAGCATTGTAAGAGTCTTTAAAAGTTTTTAAGTGTGACAGTTTTTAATACATCAGTGCTGCACGGGACACATTATATATTTTAGAAATATGCATCATTTGAGTGCATGTGGGAAAAAATACTTTTAAAATTGAAAAAGAGCATAACTTTTCATCTCTAGCTACAAAACTTCTATCTCTGGAGTTAATATCTAGAGATTTTTGTCTTCTGCACAAGTCTATGCTGAAGTAGTTCTGTATAGATGTTCAGTGTAAATGCAAACATAACCAAGCTTTGCCAGAATTCAAAGACTAAGACTGCTTTTAGTCTTATGGTTTAGTTTTGTGTAGTCCTGAAAGCAGCAGGAAGCTGGACTTTATGATCCTTGTAGGACCCTTCCAGTTTGAGATGTTCTATGTTAATTTATAATACTTTTTATCTTTGTTTGGTAATGCTGTTTTTCCTGGGGCTTTGATATGAAATTCCTGGGTGATACTGCCTCAACAAAAATTTTGAGCTCTTAAGAATGTTTTGTTTCAGTTTTCCTGTAAAATAGTTAATTAAGCTGTGGGATTTACTCATGCAGGATGCAATAGGGAAAAAAACTAAGAGTTCAGAAAGTAAATTTGATAGAGTTACGGAGAAAAAAACCCAAGCTGAGGTTCAAGAGGCTTGCAAACAGCAGATTTCCAGAAGCAAGTTGTCTTAGACAAGAAAATCCACCTTGGTTTTTGTAATTTATATTTTTTTTTCTCAAAGATGCTCTTGGTCTCTACTGGAGAGCATCTGATGAAAATAGATATTATAACTCTGTGCTGAGGCATTTACCTGTCCTTAAATGGACTGTCTGGCTGAGTCTAAATATCCTTTTTTCATACCTTAACCATTTTAATACTTGCTGGATTTGTATGTATGGAAGGTTTAAAGAGTTAAGGGTGGTGAGGGGAAGGAGATAGTGGTCACGTGCCACGCTTCCCAGGACTGTCTTCTCCAGATGAAGCCATGGATCTGGCAGGCTCCAGACATCCTGCATTCTGCCATCTGCCACAGCTGGTTGAGGTAGAACAGTTTTTCCATTGTTCTGTCTTATTTTGAAACATACCGACGTGTTTATGGGATAATTTGCATAAAATGACATCCGTGTGCAAAGCCTGGTAACTTTGAGCCAGATGCTTCTCAAAATTATTTACATGTCTGCTGAATAATTTTGGCAAGGGAAATTCTGTGCAACCCACTTGTAAATAACTCATGACAGTATTTCTCATGGCAAATTTGAACGACCTAGATTAGAAAGAAATAAAATCAGGTGTTGCTCCTCCTTGATAGGATGAGGCATAACTGCACAGCAGCAAGCAAGAGATGCTGTTGCTTTTTTGGCCACCATTTTAAGACTGTTTTTTGAAAATGTTTGCATCATCTCTGTCTTGTCGATGATGAATTCATGATTCCACATCCCTGACTTCAAAAATGCAGTGATACTAATGTTAATAATTAATCTTGGGAAAGAACACTGCAATAGCTATGGAAACGCTATTTGCAATGTACTGCCTTTGTAATTTTATTATGATTCTAAATACCTATATTATTTCCGAGTAAATATAATTAGAAGTATCTAATGGAGTCTTGTTCAGGAAAAAAAAACCTGCTGGGTTTTTTTTTTCTGTATTCTACATTGAAAGCTTCTCTCTCTTCTTACCCCTCACTATTTTCTCTTGCATGTGCAAGAAAGATTTGGCAAATATATGCATTTGAGGCCGACTTACACAGGAATCTTCAGCGACTTTAGAGTCCAGTGATTACCTGCTGGACCATCAAAACATGCCTGCAGGTGAGCAGTGCTTTATAATGTGACTGGGAATAATTTAGTAATTAATGTTTTCTGTATGTTTTTACTTGGCTTGTGCACAGCCCGCTTTTGGTACTGAAACTGGTGAGGACACTGGGCCCATGTGTCTCTAAAATATCTGTTGTGGTGGGGCAGAGTGTTTTAATGGTCAGTAAATACTAGATGTTATTAAACCACATTCTACACTGCTTCTATCTTAAGGTAGTAAAACCTCCTCTGAAGTGTGTGTGAATTCCCATTAGGTTGGATAAGCATTGCAAAAACTACCATTGTATTCTGAAACCTCTTTGATTCAGTGTAAGAACATAAAACCTGTTACCTATATTAGCACAGGAAGGGATTTCAACAGGGGAGGTGAGAGAATAATGCACAGAGCAGCTTGTTCTAGTCTTGCAGCTCAAGGCTTATAAAAGCATCTGTTAAATGCTGGATGGAGATATGAATGCTTTGGAAATGTTCCTTTTTTTTTTTTTTTTTGTTTGTTTTCCAGACACCATCATCCTAAATTTCCTGGAGACATGTTCTGTTTGTCCTGATAGCAGAATTTCAAAGAATGATTGACTGATTCTGTTATTAAAGACTATGCCCAAGAGGAAAAAGCTGCTTAGTCTTTTGTCTGTTGGATTTTTTTCATTGCCTTCTATGTGTTTTTGTTAATCTAACTTCTCATATTAATTACAAACTGTAGCTTTGTTTCAAATAATGCCTTTTTGAAGGTTTAGCAACGATGTGTGTTTGTAAAGTAGTACAAATGTAGGATCCTAATATTTGTTCCAGTTTCTTCCTGCTGTTTGGCACTGTCCTGGGCTGTGCTAATCAGAATGAAGCTGCCAGCCTTCCCACCCTTCCCCTTCCATCCTTGCAACCTGTGGAGCATAGTCTCCAGTTTGGGGCTGAGGAGCCGGATGGAGCCAGGGGAGTGCAGAAGTCAGTCTCTATGCCAAGACTTAGAGAGTTTGGGTCATTAGGCCTAGAGGTGATAAGGCTCTGGGGACAGATTATTGAGGCCTTTCAGCACCTGCTGGGTGGCTGAAAGGTGGACACAGATCTTTTAGGACTGGATGTTGTGATGGGACAAGGAGGGATGGTTTCAAACTGAAAGAGGTCAATTCAGATTAGATACAAAGAAGAAATTTTGTACAATGAGGGTGATCAAATACAGGAACAAGGAGATGGGGCTCTGAGCAACCTGGTCTAGTTGAAGACATCCCTGCTCTTTGAAGGGATGCTGGACTTGCTAACCCAAACCACTCCACAATAAGTGATATGTTTGGGGCTCTGTCATTCTACAAAGTGGTCTGAAATATTTTAGCTCTAAAACTTAAATGCAACCCAAAACCCTGCTAATGAGGATGTACAGGGTTTGCTGCCTTTCTTTCTTGAATGGTATGTAGCAGGATAGCTGATAGTACTTTCCAGCTGAATATTACCCTGATCTTGGGGCATCTGAGAGTGCTTTGGAGCATAGGAGAACTGTCAGAATTATGCTGTGTGCACTTTAGTCTGTTAAACTCAATGCCTTGGGGATTTCAATCATCTGAGTTGGGTCAGACAAGACCTCGTGGCTGGTCCAAAGCATTTGGAAGAAATTACAAACCCATTGCAAATATTTCTTGTGGTTTTGTTTTTTTTTGTTTTGTTTTTTGGGTTTTTTTAAACCATTCTCTTCCATTTACCCGATTAATTGGGGTCACTGCTTTGAAAGCAGATTGTTTTATTAGAATGAATTAATAATGCACTTGCTTGTTGCTATGTTTAAACTAGTCTTATTTATAGAAATTGAAGAATCATTTGGTTTTAAACCAGGATAGCTTAAAAATAGGTGTGTGTGACTGATTCTATTGTAGCAATGTAATGTCAAAACATGAGTTGAAGAAAGGGCAAATCATGTAAAGTGTTGACTGCTTCTTGTAAAACTCTTTTGGTGAAATCCTGGCATCTTTTTCAGTGCAAGCTTAGTTTAGTCTAATGTTCTGTGCTCTGAAAGGCAAAGATGTTCAAGATGACTAAGTTACTAAACAGCATGTCCTGCTGTGCTGAAACTGCCAGGAAGAGTAAAACATGGCCAAAACATTCACCAGCAATCTTGTGAAAGAAGTTCTGTGAATTAGATGTACAGTCAACTTCTGAAATCTCCAGAAAGAATATCCACAACATAAATAACCTCACTAAATTGCTAACAGCTACTGCTGAAAGATAGGTTTTGAGAATTTGCAGAGGGTGCATCGGTCAAATTTTCATGAAACAAAATATGTTTATAAAGAGGAATTTTAAAATATTCCATTTTTTTTTAAATCTTCATTATACTATTTGGTAGCTGTTTTTAAAATTCTGTGGCTAGTAAAGGAGACATAGCCATTAAACTCCAAACAAAGCTGGGTTATTTCAATTCCTGTTTCTATAAGTAGAAAACCTACAATGCAACTGGAAGGATTCGTATTTAAATGATTCACAAAATATTACTAAATGCACCTTGAGCTGTACTTTTTCAAGAATGCTATATATACTATTAATTATGCAGATGGAGTAGTAATGCTTTATAAGGCAATATATGTCTGCTGATTAGTTTCTAAAATAAACCTCAACAGTTTGGGGGGAAATTATGTCTAATAATGAGCTATAACTTTTAGAAGATAAATATTCATTTCTTGCTGTTGTGGTTTTGGGGTTTTTAACTCAACGTGTTGCCTACTACATGCAAGATATCTGTAGGGGCTCAAAGGAAATTCAAGAGCCTGTGGAAAACTACTCAGTTAATGAAAGGTAAATGAGAACCATGTTTTGGAAAATAGGCTATGTTTGGTGGGGAGAGAACTGTCCTGGGAGAGACTGGAAATTAGTGATTTAAAATTTTCTGTGCATACCATTTGCTTAAGCACAAAAAAAATTTTTGCTTGCTAAATTTTGAAAAGCATTTTCCCCAGCTTGTGCTCTTAATAGGCAGCAGTGTACATTATCAGAGATGGAACTGTTACATTAATGTCCTATGGCAATGTGTGGATTTAAAAGATGGAGTACATTGCTAGCTGCTTAGAAGTTTCTCTCAAAGGACAGATTTTGCTTCAAGTTATTGTACCATACTAGTTGTAAGGAAGTTAGGTGAAAGTTAGGAACTAGCAAGGAGAGTAAATTTTCTACCTACATTTCAGCAGCTTTCATGCTTTTTTTATTATTTATACCCCATGAATATTCTAATGGAAGTAAAGCCTGCTTATGAGCATCAAGGTGGGAAAGGGAGATGTTAGAGAAAACATTATTTTAAGGTCTTGTGTCTCATGATTATAACTATTGAAAGGACAAAGTTTCCACCTAGAAGAGATTTCAATAAAAATATAAAACTAAGCCAAACAATAAATTAAAAATTAACATAGAGGTAATAATCAGATGACAAATAAATCCTGACAACTTCTCTTTTTTGTAAAAGAAAGAACATAAAGGAGTTTGAAAATGTGATCAGGGTGTCTAGTCTAGCATTTTTCAACAGTGCCGTTGGCACAGTTTCCAACAGGAGTGTTTGTTTACTGCAGAAATGCTGTACAAAAAAAATCCTTGGAAAAACCAGATATTTTTGCTGGGCGTGCTGCAAGTGCAGCATGGCTGTGTTGGTGTTTAACTCGGGACAGGCACAGTTCATCTTGTCAGCCCCTTCTCCCTTTCTGGGTCAGAGCCTGCACGCTGATGCACGGCGCCCATGGCGCGCAACGCTCGCTCATGCAGGGAGGATGAGCTTCTGGAAATGTCACCCCCCAGGGTGGACAAGCAAAAAGGGAAGCCCAGGGGGGAGCTGAGCCCTTGCTGCCACGAGGTGCATCTGGGGCACTTCAAATCAGGCTATTCAAGACTTTTAGAAGTGCCGAGTGACGCAGTCTGGGCGAGCAAAATGTCAAGTTTCTCCATATTCCTGTTTTTGTAAGGGCTAGAGCTGCTGTGACTAATACCACATAAAATGAACCCATCTTTTGGTTTGAAAATTTTATGCCCTTTAAACCCATGTTTGAGACTTGTGAGCATTGTTGTTTCCAGTCCTGCAAGAGATATGGTTGGACTGAAAATACTCCTCCAGGGTCCTGATTTACAAACTTTTGTTTGCTTCAAAGTAAGGGATTTGATCAGATAAAGCCCAAAGGTCCCTTTCAACCTTAAAATTATTCTATGATTTTTTTGCTGTTGATTGGATATGTTCTCTGGAAGAAATGCTGGCTATAATAATCTATAGCATTTCAGGGACTTCTTATATGCTTTCTGAGAGGCATTTAACATCTATCAGCAAGCACAAATGACTTACCAGGGCCTTTTATCCACTAATGCAAAACATTATTTTGAGAATTCTAAAGCTTGTTCAAAATAAACTCAAACCAGTTCTGCCATGGATCATCGTCTCGGATTATGAGCTTGCTTAATTAAGGGCTTCATGCAGAACTCTGCAGCTCCCTCTAATGCTTTTGCACTACCTGTGAGTATCCAGAAGTTGTGAACGACTGTTCATCCGGCAGCCAGGCAGATTTGGAAAGCGCTTTTTGAAAATGGTATGTCCTTTGTTTAGGAATAGAAAGAGGCATATGGCTTTCTGCATTATTTTGCGCTGCACTGTTTTAATTTCTGTGTCAGATGGGTCTGGGAGGGCTGTCATGAGCAGCTGTGCTGTGCCAGGCAGTCCCTTCCTGAGCTGCTCTGTGATGCCAAGGCTCTGCTTGGTATGGAGCGTGCTGTGCAGCAGAGCCTCTGCTTTCACCCAGCGCCTCACCTGATGGCTCTCAGAATGAGGCTGCTGTGCCCAGCCCCTGGTGAATCCTCCAGGAAGAATGTCTGGTCATGATTTCCAGAGCTGGGGCTACTCCGTAGTGTTGCAGTGCAGCAAAATGATCAGTGATATTTGCACTGCGCTGCCAGTAATAGTCCTTGGTGTGAAGAGAAATAACCAACAGAGAGAAGAGGTAATCCTCTGCTAAGCTGTCATTTGGCTGTTGCAAAGCATGCTGAGACTTAAATATCTTTAAGAGACACTGTGAAAACAGGTAATGCTATCAAATACTTTAGATGAAGTGAAAGAAATACCATAACTTTGAAATCTCCTGGCACCCCCAAAGGTAGCAAGCACTCCTGTCTGTATTTATGATCATACAAAGACCATGCTTTTAGGGTGTTATTAAGTTATGCTTCTTTTTTGGGGATGTTGATATTCAAAAGTAGGAAAAAATATTCTAAGCTACCCTATGGTTTTATGCTACGTAAGTAGTTTAGTGCTGTAGGCAAGAAAGAATACAAGTAAAATAACTTAGGTTTTAACGGTTAGTTGTTTTGTGTCACTTCTGGCAAGGAAAACCATTCAGGTATAAACTTTGGGAAGCAGCTCCTATCTTGGAGAAAGAGAAGTTTAATTGTTATCTGACATTGTTCCAAAAAGAAGAAAGAAATTAGTGGTGAAATGCTGATTGCATAGGTTCCCCCTGAGCAGCATGTAGGGTGTGCAACTTTTCATAAAGGTTGTTCAGATCCAGGATGAGAATAGAATGTATGTGCAGCAATTCTAGAATCTCTAGGAAAAGACTGAAAGCATTTGTGAATTAAGTTTATTGCTACGTAATGACTTCTTGCTGGTTGTGAAATCCCTGTGCGTTACATTATAAACAGCAGCTGAACTTACCTCTTCCTCAGCGGAACTGTTGCTTTAGGAGGGGGTTTAGAGGTGAAAAGGACCAAAAGTGTGCTTACTTCATGGAGCTAGGTCTATGGGAGCCACAGTTCATATTTCTCTGTGTTGCAACTACTTGCTTGCCCTGTTCTTAGTTAAATGGCAGTGGCTCCTCCTCTACCTCAGCCAGATCCTTCCCTGGATGCACTCCTGCCTTAAATCCCAGATAAAGTGGATTTCTGTACCCTTGACCTTCTTTCTTACAGTTTCATATTTGTTCTGGAAGAAAGATGGTGGCAGATTTTTGATTTTTCTTTTTGTGTGTAATTTTTAAATGCTGCAGTTGAAATTACTTCTGTTATAAGAAAGGAATACTCACCACAATGTTATATTTGGAGGTATTCCTCCAGGAGGGACCTCTGCCATGAGCTGTGTTGCTTGCACAACTGGGACACCTACTCTCAGTTCTGGAGTTTGCAGTCATCTGGTAGGGAGCACCTGGGAGTGGAACAATTAATAACTGAAGGGGCTCATAACCAGAAACTGCTGCTCAAATTGTGTGCATGGACATTAGGTGGTACTGTAGAAGATGACACAATGATTTAACTTTGAGGTTGTATTTACTCCTTGTCTCTGTCAGCTGGTGTTGTTGACCTTCCTGCAACTTGTGTAACTTCTTCTTCTTATCACTTGGTTGTTGTCTAGAGCCTTTGCAGTAGCTATAGATCCTGCTCCTACAGCTCACAGGGAATCTTTATTACATTCTCAGGAGATAGTGCAGTGATTAGGCAGCTTTACAGGGAGCTTTTGCAGTCCTTTCAGCTTTGTTGTATCTGATCGCTGGGTCAGGACCGTGCCCTGTGTGTTTAGAGGACGCAATAATATATGCAGTAAATAGAATATTTTGAGAGAAATGAAAAATCCAGCAGGCAGCAGTAACAATAAACCCCAACTGAAGGTTAAAAGCCTCTTCAAAATACAATACTTTAAGGAGTTTGAATGCAAAGAGGAAAAAAGTAATACAATATTCATCTTATTCATCATGAAACTTCAAGGAAGCTTTTTATAGAAATAACCATTTTCCTTGGTTTAGCTGTAAAACAGGTGGTAACACTGAAGTCCACATTAGAAATTATGTTTAGCTGCAAGCCTACCAAGACTGTTTGCACAGGGGGAAAATTGTGTCAAAATATTACCAGATAATTTTTCTTAATCCTAATAAATTTATGGATAAAACTTAAAGGGTTGTAATTGCTCACCTGGAAGTAGTTGTTGTAGAAAAATAGCTGCAGTATGTAGAATGTGTTTTTCTCCACATTGTGCGACTTTATTGTCTAACCCAAGAGTTTGCCAGTCTGTTAATCAACCCAAAAATCAATGTATGCCCTTAATGAATATTAGTAAACAGATGTAATTTTATTGTTAGTATACGAAACTCAACCCCTTGGGAGTATTGAGGGTAATTATTCATGGATCAAAAATTGTCTTCTAACATGAAATCTTTCCATCTACTTGAAAGAATATTCAGTAGAAACTTTACTCATTCACAAGATTGCTGTGTTTGAAGTTGAAAATAGCCAAATGGTATTTTGGGTCCTGTAGCAAGTGATATCTTGGTACCCCCTAGTTTACTATGGGTGACATTTTAAAAGATTTTACAGTGAACAGCCAGATGAGAAACTGAAAAGATTGGATTCTTAGCCATTATGAGCCATGAAATAAGAGAAAAAAAGCTAACTGACAAGTGCAGTTGTGTTTAGACTTCAGGTGGGGATATTTCAAAGCAGATTTCTGCTCAGCTATGCATTTAACTGTGATTTTATTTTGTTTTCTTTCAACACTTCAGCCTTTCATATAGAGAGGTATATGTCACAACACAGTGATTAACAGCTGAGTTGTGGAAGCTATGGTGAGGATTAAGAGTGAGTGCTGAGAAATAACTCTCATCTCTTCAGAATGGCAGCACTGCTTTGATTGATATTGAAGGTATTTTCTGAAAATATTCATTAACATCCATAAATTCATAATTTAATATGTACCTTAAGTCATCAAAAGAGGTTCTCTTTCTACTTCGGTTATAGCCATAACTCACTGAAATCTCAAAAATATGCTCCCTTTAAAGACACTTCTGCGGCTTGTTATTGAATTTTGGCTTTTGTTGGAACCCAGGGGGTTCCTATAATGCCTTTGGCCGACCCAAAACCTGGTCAGGAGGCTTTTCAGCCTTGCCAGAGGTGTCAGAGACCCTGGAATGATACTAAAAATACCTGTAACTCTGATTCTAACCCATGGAACAGGTTGTCAGCTTTGTATGAGGAATTTCAGGTCACAAAAACTTAGATAGTAAAATAGTAGTAGTTATAAGTAAAAAGAAGGTAATTTGAAGGTATGTACAGGGGGGTTTAGGGCCCTGTACAGGGGGGTTGGAGATCTGTACAGGGGGGTCTGAGATACAAGATGGAGGATTTTTACACGTGGCATGTTGTCTTGTGTTCTTCTTCATCACCTCCATCTTCTTGGTGATGCTGGCACTTCTGGATTGGTTTGACACAGATCTGGACATGGTGATGTGAGGGGCATAGATTGGTACTTAACTGTAAACATTTAATACGTAGTTTTTAGTATAAAAGATTACAGCTCACCCGGGGCGGGCACAGTGTGTCTCTGGACGCGTTCTGTGTCAACCCTGGCAGAGCAGAGAAATCTCTCTTTGATAAGGACTTAATAAACTGCCTTGAGAACACCAACAAACGACTCCAGACTACTCCTTCAACAGCACGGGCCGGAAACCTGGACTTTCCTACATATTGCGGGATCTCCTGGGGTTAAGGAGATCCCAGCATTTGTGGCGTCCCAGGCTGGGCAGGAAGACCACAACAGGCTTTATTGTAGCTGGAAACAAATTTCACATGACTGTACACTGAATTCCACTCTCAGGTTATTCATAACGTTCTTCATGCCCATTTGACTGGCAGGCTTTCACATGTCCATGCAACCTGGCTTTTGAAGATAGTAGACAAGCGTTCTTTCTTTTAGTTATTCCTTATTCTTCCAGCCTCCTGTGATTCTCCTGTGTCCTGTGAGAGGCTAATAAGGCATCTCTCATCATTTAGCTACTTAGAATTTCAGGTCACAGAGGGGTTTTCAAGTCCTCACATCCCCCAAAAGAATATCAAATGCGACAGCAGAGCACTCTCATGGTGCTGTGAAGTTTTTGGTTCTGTAGGAAGCAAGAGCCTGAAACAGAGTGTTTTTTGATGTCAAAAACTGAAACCTCTCTTCTCCAGACACTGATGGTCTTCAGGGGATCTCTGTTTCAGGTCTGCAGTCTCTCAGGAGTCATTTTGAGGGAGAAGAATGATAGAAAAGTGATGGCATAGCTGATAAAAGGGTCAGGCTGCATCACAGAAAGCAAAAAGGAATTAGACTAGAGAGAAAATCAGTAGATTTAAAGATGAAAAGATAAATTCCATGATAAAAGAGATATGTAGGCATCTGGGGGAAGAGTAAATAAAGAGATATGGTATTAGTATGAAATGAAGAGAATATAAAACAGAAATCAAATTAAATCAAATGGAAGGTGTTTAAAGAAATCACCTGAAAACTGGGAATGAAAGCTAAAGAAAGGTGGTACTGTTAGACATCAAAATGAGCTGTAGGGACCAGCTTAAAATAAGGAAATTAATTTAAAAAAATCCTGTGATATGTATAAAACTTTGAAAAGTGAAAAGCGGATATCTTGCAGCTCACTCTGCATGTTCTCTGGAACTAGTGGTCCTGATGACTTGAGAGGCTGCCTGGAACAGGGGCTAGACAGAGTTAAAGGAATAAAGTAGGGATTTATTAAAAGGCTTTCAAAGGATTCACCTTGGGCAGTATAAGAGCCCAGCCATGGCTACACCCAAGATGGACCCTGGGTCATGAGTTTTCACACTTTTATTAGCTTTGGTCCATTTCCATATTGGGGTAAATTGTCCAATTAGAGCTTCAGGTTATGAAGTCCCATCCTCCCAGACTGCTCTTCTCAAATCCCTGTTTGCACTTTTTGGGCCTGAAGCTGCAATGGCGTCCTTGGTTCTCAGGCTGGAAAAGGATTGTTCTGTCTGACTGAACTGTGAGGAGAACTTGCCAACACTTTATATGAAGTTGAGAGTCACACACCAGTGAACTACAGAACCTGAGAAATGTGAAAGCTAAAACTTAAGACGTCAGACTCATTTCTTATACTTTCCTGTAAGCTCTGCTTAATGCTCTCCTATTTATCATTCACTTCAGCAAGGATGACCTCTGTTGTTCCACATTACATATGTTCTTGTGAGTTCTGTTGTAGCTGCAGTTTTTCCCCTTGTCAGTTTGTTCCTTTTGGCTTCTAAATATAGCTTTTATTCCTTTGAACATGCATTATTGGCCTCACACACTTCCAACAGCAAGAAATAGATTGGTAACTAAAGAAACCATGGAGGATTACAAAACCACTGATGTTTTCTCAGGTTAATTGTGTGAGAGAGAGTGAGCAAAATACAGTATCTAGGCTTAAAGGAATGCTGCTAGGAATACATTTTTTTATTTGTATTTTGAACAGCCTTGCAGTAAATGTTCCTGGCTTCAGATATATATGACTTTTATTTTTTCTGTATTAAGCCGTTGACTACTTGCTGCTGTGCAAATATTTTTGTTATTAAATTTAAAAAAAAAAAAGTAAATTATATTTCTTAGAGTTTAATCAATTCACAAGAAACTTTAACCATTTAAATATATTTGCAGTTTGTCATTTGTAGTCTTTTTATAGATGACTCCCAAGTTTTATTTATGAACTAAATATTGGCTAGCATCTGGAGCAGCGGCTGGCATGGGCAAAGCTCTTAAGTTTTTGAAGTTAATACCTCAGTCTTCCTCTATTTCTGTGCTAGGGTACTTAAGAACAAAATTTATATTTTTTGGAGAATTTTACCGTGGAGTACAGTTTGTGGTACAGGAATATTTACTTAATTTGGGGCTCAATATGCCTTATTCCAAACCTGTGCATGCAGAGCTACCATTGTGAGTGTTTCTGGGCAATCAGGCATCAGCAGAAGCTTGTGAACATTATTAATAACTTGAGTATTGATACTGACAGCTCTAGGAGGAGTTCTAGATTTGCATTAAGGTAGAGTTTCCTGAAGCTAAGTGTTCATACAATTTTAATCTCTATTATAATATAAAACATTATATGGTGATGTTACAAAAAGGGATTCTTACAGGCCTCATTATGCTCACAGCTAGAATTGTTTACTCTGAAGTCTGTGCTTGGTTGTAATGGAAAAAAACACTTTGAAAATCTCAATATGGATGCTAAATTCCTTTTCAAAAGATATTTTGGCTTGGGACAGCATTTTCTGGGGGGAAAATGACCATGCTGCATGTCACTGCTGCCTTCTTTGAGTTATGGCTGCAGTATGCAGCAGAGGAGGTTTGATAGCGATGTTACAACCAGAAGCATCAGCTCAGAGACCTGGATCCTGAGAGTCCAATATGAACCGGGCTTCACCCCCAGTAAGCATCCAAGAATTAGCATGTGCTGCAATTTAAACGAATTTTAAGAGCTGGTTTATCAGTTCTGATGTTTTTTGTCTTCATTTTCCCATTTTATGTTTGTGGTGGTATTGTGTGCACATATGAGAACACATTTCTTCCTCTGAGTTTTGAGGGCAAATTGGAGGGATTTTTGTTTGTACAGTCTGTGACAAAATTCGTTCACTCTACTCAAAGATAGATTTGAAGAAAAATTTATCTTTCAGTTATATTCTTAAAAAAAATAGTAAGGAAATTCTTTGGTGAAGAGTACATCCAGCTGTTTATGCGGTACACTGTCATTTTCTTTCCAGTGATGATTTGGACCTGGGTAGGTCCCTGGATGCCTGATTCAACTAAAAATTTCTTTTCTTCCTTGTGATGAAATTCCGTCAAACGTCAGTGCTGCTCTACTGTTCAACTTTTAGCTTGGGCTGTTTGCAAAAGTGCAGAGGTGAACCTTCCTATGAAATAGCATTGAAACACATCCAGCGCTCATGGATGGGGGTGGAGAAGGAGCTTAGGAGGCAAAAGTCCTCTGGTTGTCCAGAAAGCACGTTGTGGTGGTCCATAAACAATTTTCATCAGGAGAGCTTAACAAAACTGAGTTTGTTTGCATCACCTTTGCGCTCTGCAGCTTTGAAAGGAAATTGTTGATTTTTCACATTTAATTGAGGACATAAATCTGCAATCTGAGAGCTGAACTGTAGTCATGAGTGCTGCTCAGGTAGCTTTTGGATAGCTGCTTCCAGGAAATACCTGGAATTAATAACAAAGGCTATATTTCAGTTGTTGTCTGAGTGGTAAAACATGTGATGTTCCCTAAGCCCTCACCTGGTGATCAAAGTTTTTAGGGTCAGAAAGTTTAAAAACACAATTTATTTCTTAATAGGTAGAATTTATGTCTGAAAACTAAACTCATGTTTTTGTTCTTGGAGAGCAAGTTCATTCTGCAGCCTTCCCTGCCATCAGTAGGGACTGCAAAGGCCTCTCTCCCTGAACATGTTATGGAGTTTATAAACACTTCCAACACCTGGGGATTTTTACATCTCCATTGCATTCAAGGAAAAAATGCAGATGGATTTATAAGTCATGCAGTTCCAATGCATAAATCTCACTTCCTTGAAAGATCTGGCTAAGAAATAAATTTGACTGTGCCTTAAGAGCAAAAGGTTAAATGTGAAAAAGATTTTCTTTTGTCCAGCTTAATAGAAAGCACCAGCTGAGCCTGATTCATTTAAATGGCAGTAGCAATTATTGCCACTGCAACAAATTCTATTGCTCAGGTAGAGCGTCATTTGTTTAAAACTGTCTGAAGGTTTTTGCTTTAATCATAAATGTAAAAGTAGCCACTATGTTAATCAATGAAGGCAGAAACAGAGGTGAATGTGCCAAAATATGTTTGGGAAGGACTGTGCTGGTCTGTATTGAGGTACTGGATTTTAATTCAAGTAATATCACCTTACTTATTGGTCTTTATATATGTGGTGATAATGGTCATTGGGGGATTTCTTTTGGGCAGTTTAGGAATTCATTTAAGAATATAAGCAAAGCTTCTTTGGTGAAATTTTATTTTAAATTCATTTAAGAAATGTTCCTAAGGCAATTTTCTCTTTAAGAATGGCATCCAGAATAGAACATTAAAGTAAAATACAGTTATTCCAGTTCCTGTACTCATAGACTATAACTAAATTAGCTAAACTATCTCTTTTCTAAAAAGAATTCCTGAAGATTTCTGATGGAAGTGCTGTATGGCTTTGTGATCCTTAAAATGCTGGATTTATAGAAGGCTGTTGTGATTCTCCATATGACATTTTTTCTATAATGTTAACAGGCAGTATAACTCTGTCGAAGAAAGGCCATAAGTATAGAAGAAATCTGTCTCTTAACAAGGTGCCAGCAATCTGACATGAGAGAAAAAGTTGTCTGTGGACAACATTTTTCTGTTGACATGTGTAGATGTTAAGTTAATTTTGACAACCGGAGCCAGGGATCCAGAACTTTTGGGAAAATGAATTCAGCACCACTGACAGTTTTAAGTCCACCCTCGAGCTGTGAGCACAGAGCAGACCCGATTGTTTTTTTTCTGGAAGACAAAGCAGAAAATGCCTGTTTGTTTTTTCCTGAAAGACAAGAACGCTCTGATATTAGATTGCTGAATCTTTGACAGTTTGCAGTGACTTTTCAAAGCAAAGACCACTCTAAATGTAGAGTGTTTGAATGGTCTCTAAGTACGAGAACTGCTGACTGCTTCTTTCTCATAGACAACATATTTTTAATTTGAGCTTTTAAAAAATCCCCTCAGTTTTGCCTATATGCTCTCAGATTCTCCCTAAAATATTAAGAGCTTTGCATGCCTTTCTCTTTTCCTTCTGTGGTGACATTTTTGGCCTGAGACTGAGCTTTTAAAGAATAGTCTTTTGAAGGACTGTCTTGGTGACTTGCCAATATTTTTTTAATTAAAATTCCCTTCATCAGATATCTGTATTTTCTTTGAAAAATATAATAATATGCCAGAATGATGATTTCAAAACTATATCGATGGAGTATGCTTAAATGTACGATTACTTTGTAGGCACTTGAAATTTAATTTTACAGTTTTCTCCTACCCCATGAGTTCCCTGCTGTGGCTTAATTGTTACTGGCAGTGAAAATACGCAATTATCTCAAAGACATCTGGTTCCCTCAGTTTTATTAACATGAAGTAGACAGGAGCAGATATATTACTGTATACCTATGCCTCAAATATTTGCAATCTTCAAGAATATTAGTTATGTCTCCTAAAAATGGTTCAACCTTTTCTTCACAAACTGTTTGGCTTTCTTAAAGTTTGGGTAAAAACCACTTAAACCTTGTTTCTGGTATGAGCTGTGAAAATAACCTGATATTGAAATCACATGGAGTTGGAGAACTAAAGAGGGAGAAGGTAAAGTTCCAGAAGGAATCTTTATTTTTCATCTTTCTGTAAGGTAGGAAGAAAAGAGGAGCTTCTTTGTTGCCTTCTGGCAGAAATAGCTGGACTCCAGCAGAGCCACTTTGAATATGAAAAAAAAAAATATAACGCCAGAATATTTGATTGTTGAGTGACATGTGAACAGGCTTTTCTAGTAGAGTTGGGTATTCTGTCAGGATTTGAAGGTTCTCTAAAGGACTGGTGCTTTCAGAAGTGTTGGGGATGTTTAAACCCTGTGATGGCTTATCACCTCCTGGAATGAGGCACACCCCACACACAGTGCCAGGCTTGGGGAGAGGTCAGGGATGAACTGCCTCAGTTGAGGAAGAATGTGGCAGCTACTTTGTTTGCTAATCCTTGCTAACTTGAGTTTAGGCCTCACAAATGTTTTTTGGGAATTTTTCCCTGCAGACCCATCAGTAAATGAAAAACAGATTGTCAAGAAGCCCTGCACTGAACCGGTTGCCTTCTCTTAAGCTGGCATAACTCTTCTTTTCTTCATCCTTAGAACTCTTTTGCAAAACCCATCTGATCTCACCCTCCTGTACCTGCAAATGCCACTATATGTGGAAATTTTCTATAAATAAATAAAATACTTCCAGATGTACCTGAATACCCAATGGAAACCATTATAGTGAGAAAGACACATAATTTCTTAGCCATCTTTTCAGCACAGCATAGGCATATATCATCATACAAAAATAATTTGGCTTTCTGAATTATTATTAGTTAAATAATTGTGGGCTTCTATTGCTAGAAGTATTAGAATTGTCAAATACATACTGAAAGGAGCATCACATTTATATATATATATATTTTTTTTTTGTTTAGACTGATTTTTTTTCCCTGAGTTCATTGCAAAGCACTTTTTTTAGAGTAATAAAACATTTTAAGTTGTTCAATATTAGGTAAGCTACATTCATTATTTAAAATGAACAAATAATATTGAATGGCAGCAGAGAGTTGTATTTAGTCTATGAAAGGCTGTGTTAATAGGGACTGTTGTTAGCACTCGGGATGAAAACAAGCCTGTTTACTTGAGGTGTAAATCAAAAACAGGCAAAAAATGTTCTGAATTAAAAAAGACTCAAAACTATTTGGTTTATTGGGGGAACAGGATTTTTGTTCAGGAAAAAATTCAAAGCAACAAAGTAGACTTATTGAGGTATGTGGGTTAACAGATCAAAGATTCCTCTTTTGTTCTAATTTAGGGTGTAATAGCAGAGTCCTTATTTCTGTAGTGCATTTTCCTGTACATGATTTAATCTTTGCTTTTTTTTGGTATTTAATTTGCTTTTTGGTAACTTGTATTTATTGCAGAATCCTAAAAATACATCCAGAAAATGCTCTGCTGGAGTTGTTTGGCTCTAGCCCAGCATTACTTGTGCTTCCTTTATATTCCTTTAATGGTTTTTGAGAACCACCTAAGAAAATTTTAGGATGTGGTATCTCTTTGATCACTGTAGAAGTCCTTTTGAATAGAAGTATTTTTAAATTCTTTCTGTATTACTGGCATTATTCCAGACAGTACCCATGAAACAAAGTCAGGAATGGGAGAAATTTATCTGACTGCAAGTAGGGAAGTTTTGATGACTACCCAGGTGTCCAGCTCCCAGCTTTGTCCTGAGAGGACCCCACGGATTCCCAGTCATATCTCCCAGGACACTGTGGCATCTGCAGAGGGAGGAAGGGTGGTTGGTAGCATTTGTGCTTGAAAAAAATAGGGTAAATCTCTTGATAGTAAGAAAAATTCATGGATGTTGTAAAACTCATGAGAGGATGGAGGGGAAGGCACTGTTGTGCACAGTTTCAGCATAATTCAGTGTTTTGGAAATCTGGACCACCCACTATAATAATTTGCTCAAGTTTGACAGGAATAAAATTTAGTGGTCACAAGTAGCAGCAATGCCAGTAACACTTCCTGCCTAACCCAGACTTTTAACTCACAGCAAAATAAATAAAATATAAAATACAATAGGATAAGAGTAGCCAAGCACAGCTTTGCCCATTCAGCTGCTTGTTGCTGTAATAAAGCAGATGGAGAGGACACTATATTGAATTACTTTGTGTGCAGAGACTCTGATATATTTTCCCCCCTTTTTTCCTTTGTGTGTGTTTTGTTCTAATAGTGCTACCTCACAAATGCCATTTCAGTATCTGCCAAATGTTGCATTTGGCTGGGAGAATTTACTCCAATCACTGCTTGTGCATTGGATGTATCATGAGATACTTTCTGGCACATTAAATCAAAACCAGTGAGAGCTTGAACTTTTCTTCCATTTTTTTCTTCATTTGTTGTTGTAATGATTGCTTCAGGAAAGCACATTTGAAATGAATGTGAAAAGAGCTCTGTTCAAAGCAGCAGGATGAGTTTAGGATAGCTTCTGGTTTAGGAACAGTTGAATCAGCACAAAGTGTTGATAAGGGTGTCTAAAATTCTTAGGTGTAATGGTGGGAAAATGTATTCTTTAGACACGTCCTGTAGCACTGTGTGTTTTTAGTTTTAAAGAAATACAGAGCAATATTTTTAATAATCATCTGCTTCTATGAAAGTGATGGTAAAGCCACTGTTTTCAAACAAATGCAGGATTTCTTAATATTTATTAACATGGGGCTTCATTTTATTATTTATTATTCGCCATTGTGGTCCCTGCTGATTAATTTGTTGTATGAACTGTAGTGCAGAGAGTGATTTGTTTCTAACAGGCATCAAACTGCTCTTTATTGTGTTTTATCTTCTTTTTTCCCCTGAAACTGGTAGGTTGAGATGCCAGCATCTCAAATATGACCAGTGTAATATTTGGTGGACTAAAACCCATTAACAGTATTTTGAAATAAATCTTCAGATGCTGTTGTGGCTTGGTGGTTGAAAAAAAATATTTTCTTCCAAAGGCAGGCAAAAATTGGCACTAACAGATCACAATTCTTGGTGTCGTGCCTTGAACAAACTCACCCAAATTATGCTAATTCTGCACCGGGGTAGTTAATCTGGGATTATCCCATATAATCGCAGGCCACTTGAGGGTTGAAATGAGATTTTTGTGCTGTACTTGGCTTTTTTCTGCAGCGTTCAGCCTGAGGCTCCCTTTGGAGGTAAACACAAGTAAGGAGATGAAGCAGGAAAGTCTCCATGTGCAGCTGGGAATGTGGGAGAGA
The DNA here is from genome assembly GCA_013400315.1 of Bombycilla garrulus. Lineage (NCBI taxonomy): Eukaryota > Metazoa > Chordata > Aves > Passeriformes > Bombycillidae > Bombycilla > Bombycilla garrulus. The sequence goes on from VXBU01017253.1 coordinate 359,533, forward strand.
GCCCTCAAGGGTGAGGAGAACAATTTCATTAAGGTTAAAGAACTCCCTGGAGGAGTGGAAGTCTACCCAGGAAAGACATTTTCTGAATTAAAAAAAAAATATATATATATTAAAATGCTGACACTTAACATTTAAAAGGATGCAGAATTCTTTTTAAACCAACATAAATGTTTTGTAGGCAGAACGGGGACTATCCAAGGATGCTGAACCAGAAAAACAAAGTTAACCTACTTATCAAAATGTTCAAAAAAGCAAACCCCAGAAATAAAGTGTTATTGTTAAAGAGCAGAATAAGGGGGCTGTAAGAAGCAGGAAAATGCCCTGCCAAGAGGTCAGCATGTGTTCCAAGGGGAAGATATAATGACTGGTGGACTCCAGCAGGTTAAATGTAAACGGACAAGAGAGGGAAGGTAAAAAAAGGTGAATAATAAATCAGCTTTTTTCAAATACATCAGAATTAAGAATTTAGAGAGTAAGGCTGGTAGATGATCAAGGTGTAGAAGGAACACCCAGAGAAAATAAGCCCACAGTAGAAATTTAATCTTCATTTTTACTGCTGTGTTCTTCATCTGACATTATCAGGCAGTGAAAACCTTTCCAATAAGATTACACAAATTCTGAAAGCTTATGCAGCTTTCAAGAGCAGATCAAAGAAATCAATGGGCGAGGAGCTCTCTTAGGGCTAAATGCAAAGATGTTCTCTGCCTCAAAATTTGCCTGAGCACCACATCACAGGGTGCTGGGAGAACATATCACAGTAATGTTACTTACATTTCCTGAAAATTTCCTTGAGCACAATCTTACTCCCTTGCCTGAAAAGCTTTACTGAGTGATTCAGCTTGATCTCAGGAAAGTGGAACAGTGTCAGGATCTGCAGTGTCAGAGGTGTTCAGCACGAGGCAGTTTGCTGTGTGCCCTTCTCCCAGATGTGTGCTGCTGTGGCACTCTGGGCTGCAGAGGGATGCAATGGGTGGAGCCACACTGGAAAGAAAGCATTTTGGGAAAGGGGGATTGCTTTTGGGCTGCCTGCCAGCTCCCCTAGAAGCATTCTTTTCTCAGCCAAACAAAGCTGAAAAACCCCAGGTACAAACTGTGTACGTGATTGTGCCTGTGCCTGTTGGGAGCAAAGGCTCAGCATTTACCTGTGCCAGGTACAGCTCCTGCTCATCAGCAGTGGGAGGGAGGAGCTGCTGCTGCTGCCGAGGGCTGGGTCACACACTGGCAACACACCTGGAGAAGCTGAGCTGCCTTTGCCATCGCCTCTGCTGCAAACTGGGCTATGGCAGTGTGGTGTGTAGCCTAATGGAGCTAGAAAAAGTGGCATTAGTCTCTTTCACTGATAAAGTAATAGAAAATTCTGGTGTAGAACTCTACTGTAGATTCTGCTTTTCTAACAGTATTTAGTACTTATTCTACTACTTAGTCAATTAGACTGCAGAGAAAATCACACATTTCACTTAGGACAGATTACAGATCAACTATCTGACATTTCCTAAAATTTACCTATGTGTTAATCATTTGGGCTGCTGTGGAAGAGGTTGCAAAGACTGAGCAAGCAGCTCTTCTTCCTGACTAAAGTAATACTGCCTGGATTCCCAAATAAATACTGTGCTACTCAACACTAGGATCATTCTGCTTGAGAATTTTACATGCAAATAATCTCCACTAAAATCTAATACCTATGCCCTTGATCTTCATCACTTTCTACATTTACCTATTACATATTTTGTGTTTTAGATGAGAAGATTTGTGCAAGTCGGGCTAGAGTGTGTCAGAGATGGTAGACACATTTCTACTTGTTACATATTGTTCAGCAAAATATTTAATTTTCCTATTTATACCTTAGTAATGTAGAGTACAGAAGTGGAAGAGGATGTTGAACTCTGGCTATCACCTTCTGTTCTCATTTCTCTGAGAAGTGGTGTACAACATTCAGGCCAAAAATCTACAGGCCAGAAGTTCAGATTTGTGATGTTTCACCAAGGGTTGATGAGGAATTAAATGAACTTATTCAGACACTTTTTAAAAAAATTGTTTTTATCTTGTGTATTCCTTTGCATATTTCAGCTAGCTTAGTGTTTATTATGGATGTACTTAAATAATTCTCTTGATCCTGTATTGATGGAAATCTTTTATGGACAGAAAAAAAAAAAGAAAATTGGCGCTATTGGTGGTTTTCCAATTTCAGCTTTCAGAAAGTGATTCTGAGATCACCAGCAAATCCTTCTGACCCCAGACCATTCATTTGGTGTGGATATTACAGGAATTTTTCTATGGCAGTTGAAGTTAAGAACACGTGATTCATTTTCACAGATTATTAATTTTGAAGCAAGGAGTTTATGAAATTGAACTATGTGGCTTCTTGGGAATGAGGCATTTGTAGCTGATCATTTGCCACATGACGCGGAGTATTTTTAAAATTTCGTAAATGGAAATCAAAAACGTTTAAGGTAATGCTTGATATTTTCTGAATAAGATGTACTTTCTCACTGCCTTTTAGACATTGATATTGTGACTCTTCTCCAACTTTGTGCCCATCAGATTTAATTGATTTCAGTGGCACTGCATCAGTTTTAGGTCAGTGTAACTGCTTTCAGATTCAAAAACATGTTTGCAAAGGCAGTCTCAGTTGCCTTTTATAATTGCCTTACAGTTGGGAGACAGCAGCATTTGAAAGGTTAAAACTTAAACAATTTATTATTAAGCAGGTCCTTTTTGAGATTTGTTATGTGTCTGTAGTACCAGAGTTTGAGGGCTGGGAACTTTCAATGAAACACGGCTGCTCAGCTTTTTCCTGGTGCTTTGCTTGATTGTTGTAGGAAAGGGGCTAAATGACGAAAAAGTACAATTTTAATCTGTTTATTTGACAGTTACCCTCTGGTATTTGAACTGCAGTTGCAAGCAAATGACATGGAATACTTTTGATTTGTATACTGTTTTATATATATATGTATGTATACTCATGACTAAAGATGATAATTTAATATCTATTTAGCATGTTCGGGTTATCACACCCTAATGAAATGCTGGAAATTCTTAATTCACATTGACTTCAGTTCTTAATCCAATGTGAGTGTTGTATATCAACTGCTAACGTAAGGAAATAATTTTTCCTGTGTCACCAAAAGTGAATAGAAGTGAGGAGGACCTAAGGCAAAACCTCTCAGTTATTTAAAGATCTGTGCAGGCCAGGGAATTTTCTGCATTGTTCTGATAATGCTGATCAGGGAGCTCACAGATCTCTCTCTTGCTTTTTTCAGGTTAATACTGTGGGTTTACTGATGCACATCTGCAGCTAAATAAATGCCTTTGCACCAGTCAATTCTCATGTATTCCCCTCCTGGTAATTCCTTTAATTCCTAAAATCCATGTCCCGTATTGTCTTCTACACCTCAATAACTGCAGAGTGAGAAGAAATAATTTTGAATAAAACTACTTTTTCAACTCCTTTGTTAGTTACTGTCTGAGTGACCACTGTCAGTGTTTTCAATGCAGCATCAAATGGATTCATGTAAATTATTGCCAATGGTGGTGCAGTCTGGCCTGGTTCTGCACAGAAATGGACCTGGGGCATTCATAAAACCAGTTCTGGTTAATGCAGTCATAAAAACTGTTCTTACTGCTTCTCAGTCATGAATTTCTGCAGGTTTTTCCATTACTCATTCTCCAAAGATGAAAAGGGGAGAGAGGCTGTTTTCCTTCTGCCGTGGGCTCTTGGTAGCTTCTAGATGAGGTCAGAGGAGCACCTCTTGATTGCCAGCATGAGTGGGTGCTAAATCGATTGGGAAACTTGGGCACAATGAAGAGTTATAAAATTAAACCTTCACCTGACTAAATAGTGATAAGTGCTCAAGCAGAGGTCATGAGTGGCAGAACTGTTCACCTATGCTAACCACTGGTATAAATTATGCATTTTCCAATTAATATTTAATAAATGTCACTATTAAATATGGAATGCAAAACCACAGCTAAGAAAACAGTACCATCGTCATCTTTGGGCCCATTTGGAAGGAGTACATTATGGATGTTTGTTGTGGAGTGAAGGTTTAAAAAAATACATTTTTCAGTGGCTATACCAAATTTATGTAGGTCTAAATACCTTTGGAAGCAGGGCTCTTGTCCAGAGTAACTCATCATTCTGAAGTTTGCTGCTTGGAAGTGAGATGATTGAGGTTTTAATTGCATACAGATAACAAAATAAGAAGAATACAGGTTTATTTAATCTGTTGGAATTTGAAGCTGGCTAGATTTCAGTGTCGATGTTTGCCTTTTTTCCTCCAGCTCCTCCTTCCACACCCCTGAAGAGTCCTTGCCAAAGTGTATCCATCTGCCTCCTCCTTGGACTGCTCTGTCTTCTCTCCACCTGAAACTCGCCCAGTCTCCTCCTTTCCCTTGGCACCTCATCCCACATTCTCTCAGTCCCTCCTTATCTCCCCTCCCTGTGCTGTGGCCTCTGCTCTCTGGAGAAGTTTCTGGGAAGGTTCTGCACCTGCTTCAGGAACTTCCTGGTTATGGAGAAGCAGGGGGAAGGTAGTGCCAAAAAATCCCCTGGAAACTCCATTCCCCTCTAGCTCCAACTTCTTCTCTCAGGGAACAGATGAAACCTGACGGGGTGAAGGTGTCTTGCTCCACATAACCTGGTTATGATTCAATTTTATGAATAAAAGTAAAAACCTGAGTGTGCAGCTCCAATATATGTGATGGCATCTGATGCTTTATCTATTTTTGTTTGGGTTTGGCTCTGGGAGGAGGGTGATTTTAAACATTTTGGACTGCCACAGAAGTACCATCTGTAGCTCTCTCTAGGTTTTCTAATATTTTCCAGGTCACTGATCACTTTTGGTGGGGGTGGTGTAAGCTCAAGAAACTGCACAAAATTAATCTTACCCTTAAATTAATGAAAAAGGGAGGAACTATATGGGTGACAAATGCCAAATGTTCAATAAAAAGTTTGATTTGGCAAAGGTTTTGTGTCAGGGGCTTACAGAAAGTTCAGGTCAGAGAAGAATTTTATTTTTTTTTTTAACAGAAAGCAGGAGTAAGTATAAGATTGTAAATTCAGTTTAATTCCATTTTATCTTTTGTAAAGTAAATCCTGAAAAAGTAGAGACAAGGCATGCAGTTAATGAGCAACCTGAGGGAGATCTTGCCTGTTGATGAATAGTTTATACTTTTAAAATGTGTTATGCATTTGACTTCTTGCTCCATAAGGAGTTTGACAGATGGCTGAACTTGCATCGGGAGAATACGCTGCTATTAAATTTGTCTAGAGATGCTACAGTGACTAGTGATTTCTTTAAAGTTCCCTGTATCCCAAATTTTTAAAAAAGCAAAACAAAACAACCCTCTGTTGAGATGTTTGCATTTGGGTCACAAGATGTTCCTCATAAACTCACATGCTGTTTTCATTGCACAAACCAATCTTTAGGCCAGGAGAAGCACCACCAAGTGGGCTCTTAATACAATTTTATAGAAAGAAGAGAGTTACAAGCAAGGGGAATTTTCTCCTTTACTTTTCAAGACTGAGCTCCTGAGTGGGATGCTGACCCAGTGGCTGCAGTCTCAGTGCAGCTTGTTCCACTGCCTTATCACTCATATGTTTGTGATCTTCCTGTGTCCTTCAGGCTCTACCTGAAGAAAACAGGATGGTGATGACCAAAAGGCACATGCAGTTCATGCAACTGTGAGAGCAGGCTGCATGCTTGGAGCTCTGAAATCTGCAATCCATTTCTCAGAGTCCTACAGCCACATGCAACATAAGCTTGGGAGGTGTCTGTCATGAAACTGCTACTCAGGTTGTTCCTCTGGGCTTTTTAGCAAGGGCTTTACTTCTGGATAACATTTGAAAGTCTAAGTGCAGGAGCAAGTGCCCAGCTTTACCCCTGGGAAATGTTACATGAATGTGGATAATATGGATTTTTTATTTTGTTTCACTTTGTGTGGAACATAGTTTCCAGAAGTTGAAGAAACCAATTTTCTTGTATTGAGCTTTGTTATGGAGTTACATAAACCATCCATCATGCAAATTCCAAATACATTAAGCTAAGTGTTTCAGGCTAATTGACAATGTTCCATTAATTTCCACTGCTGAATAGGGTCTGGAACATTTCTAATGTAGTTATTTTCCCTTCCAACTCATGCATCACAACAGCCCACTTAGTGCTGCTTTTGGTCCATTCTTTTCCAATTTTAAGAAAGATATATGATACAGCAGTAATTTATCGGGTTTTTAGCTACCTGAATTTGGTTTAGTGTGCTTGCAGCAGGGTCTTAAATTATTTTTTCATTACCCTACTTTGATCTGTTGTCTTGAGATAAATATAGTAACAAAGATTTCCTACCAGATATATAAGGATAGAGAAAATTGTCTTTAAGTCAAATTTCTTCTGTTGTCTGTAAAGAGGAAAAGAGAAAATAGGGTTCAAACCAGCTGTTATTAGTTTTGTACTTCTGAAATTTTGCTTTATCTGAAAATCACTGCCAAAGGAAAAGCTGCAGTGCGGAGAGGAAAATTATGGAGAAATGGCCTTGACATTTAGAAAGCAGGTCCCAGACACTGTAAGCCATAAGTGAGGATGTAACTCCTTAAAAAATTATGAATAGCCATAAAGGAAATAATTTATTTATTGTAATTTTTATAACAGCATTTTTTGATGCTGATTTGATGAAGACCATGAATCAGAAATATTTGCTGGTTAAAAGTATCATTTTCATCTTGTAAAAGTCCAAACAGCTGCCATAATATGTGCAAATTTGTACATTGGTGCAATACCAACTCTTTGAATAAGGGTAAGAAAAGTTGATTGAGATCAGATACCATTCAAATCAGTTGGAGAGCCTCCAAAGCAGCTTAGACATGGGATAGTATTGCTGAGAAAGTTAAATTTAATAGCAGCTTGTTAATAGATGCCTTGTTCAAGTAGTTAGAGTGCAATGCTCTGGCAGATCCCCATCAAGCTGAAGAAACGGGGAAAAATGAAAACATGCTTTCAAACATTTTTTTTGCTAAAGATGCTCATTTTGTTTTTGCTTCTCTTTGAGTTGCTAAGGAAGGGCACAAAATAAGTAGCAGATCCTGATTTTTCCTTTCCCTAACCCTGTTGAATTGTGCCTTAACATACAATGGCCAAATCGAGACGGGCTGAAATCGGTTACAAAAAAGTGTATTACCCTCAGTAAGAATGGAGGTAAGCAGCAGCTTTATTAGCAGCTGTAATAGTGTGGAGTTTATTTTAGTGCATGTAATGGATTTCTCTGAAACATCCACTGTGCTGGACTGATTGGGCCAATGTCTGGAGCTGTAATCTCAGACAGCTTCATCACTCTGTAATAAAAGTGAACAAATTCTCTGTTTGTATGTTTTACAAATATCTGAACGTACCTACAGCCACTCTAGAAGATAATAAATCTTTTCTGGGCCATGCTCAGCCATGTTTGTCAAGGCTGGAAGGGTTCTCTTGGATAGTGCTTTCCCTTTGCAGCACTGGAAAGGTGAATAACCCAAGGAAATGTTGTCAAGACAAAATTTTCTAACATATTTGTCATGCTAATATTATCTGGTAAAGGAAGGTAGTTGCAGGCCACTGTGAAAGTTTATTTGCATTCTTTAGCAATGCTTTACAAAGAACTTCTCCCTAAATGCTTTTAGGCTTTTATGGTGTGGATTTTGTGAAACTTCAGGTAAACAAGCTGAAAATAATTTTTTACAGCTTCTCTTCTATGAAGGTGGGTATGGGATAAGATAAAGCAAATGTGATTGGCAAAGCTTTTGTACTCTTTCTCTTCAAAAACCTTAAAAAAAAAATAAAGGAAAGAAGCTGAGTGACTGAGTCATATTCAGTAGATCAGAAAGAAAATTTAATCTCCTTTGTACTCAAGTGCATGGATCAGTTACAATGGGCACTTCAGAAGGCTTGTGGACTGGGGCAGAGCCAGACCTGCCCATCACTGGCAGCAGGAGAATATCCTCATCCCAGAGTTCTTCTGCAGCCCTTGAGAGTTGAACTATCCCTCTCTGCTGCAAGGGATTTTTCCCCCAGAAAACCTGGCAAAACTTGTAGCTTCTTGTTCAGATATTCAGGGATGGTACATTCCAGGAATGGTAAGATATCCAGGAATGGTAAATCGCAGATACAAATGACCAGGACTTAAAGTCAGCAGACACCACTGGCTTAATCTCTTCATGTAAATACTGGTGAACTCTAATTACCTTCAGAAGTACCAGTTTTATGGACAAAGATAATATAACACTGGAGGAGGGGGAGGGGAGGGAAGATACACATATTAACAATATTAAAACAAATATGCATGTATTAATGTGTGTGTAATGTAATATAGATGTAATAGAAACAAAAGTGAAACTTGTGTTCCACAGCTAGGCTGGCAAGAGCTCCCACCTGAGAGTGTGAAAATCAAATACTCCCATAATATTTTATGATTTTTCTAGGCCCATCAGCACTGCCCAAAGTTCTAGATAATTATTTTTGTGCTTCTAAATAAATATATTATTTTCATGCAGGCATGTATGTAAAAAAATATTTTAAGCAGGTGCTATGGGCTGAAAACAGGTGACAAGACCTCAGACCTATGGAATAGTAATCTCCCTTCAAGAAAATAGTTCAAAAGCTCAACATGTTTGGAATCTAGCATGTTGTCCTACTTCTGTGCTAGACACTTCAGTTACCATAACTCTTTAGCAAAGTGGGTATATGCTCTGTGTTATAATATGAACATGTAACACCATTCACTTTCTGTTTGATTCTGCATATAAAAGAAAAAGCTTTCTTAAAAATTCCACCCTGTTCTCTGCCCTAATTCATTCTCCTAAATGTGTTTCAGAACATTTATGTGTAAATTATTCAGGAGGCTGTATTCTCTCGCCTCAGGTTTTGAAGATAAAGCCTTAAATTTCTGATAATGCTTCCTCCTTCCCTCGCTGGAGCCTGGTATGTCTACAAACCAGCTCAAATCCACTGTCCTTGTTGGTAAGAGGCTCTGTCTTCCTTTGCATTGCTGGATACTGACTGTCTTATGGCTTTCAGCAGCGAGAAAACACACAGGGAAACATCTACACTGAATCCGAAACCAGCTGGTCTGCTCCCAGGGAAAGGAGGTTAAGCTCTGTTGGAGCCTTTCTTAATCACACAAGCCAAGATGAAACAGAGAAAACTGCCTGTTACCTAAACAGACTCTTAAGCTCAACAGAAAGCATCCAGGAGCAGGGTACAAGCTGTGCCTTGTGCAAAGGGAACAGGAAGGGCTTGGGGATGGAACTGGGCTTGCAGTAACCAACATGTTTTCCTCCAAGCCCTGGATCAGGCCATCACCCACCAAGCACTGATGTCAGAAGCAGTGTTGTGTGCTGCCCCTGTGCCAGGCAATCCCCCTGCACCTCCCACGAGGTGGGATTATTCCATGCTGCCTGTCCAGCTGTCAGTTGGGTTCTGCAGCATTTTGCAGCTTTTTGGAAGAGCTTGAGGTTTCACATCGGTGCAAAGGGGAACGAGTGAAATCATTCACGGCTGTGAAAGCACAGTTTTAAAAGCTGAAACTGAATATTCATGCCAGGGATGTTATTATCATCCAGACTTTTAGGGGACTGCCTGAACGTGTGAAATTAATTCTTTTTCCATTTAACTCCATGGCCAAATTTACTTGCTTTAGTAGGAATAGGATTAAAGTCTTTGATAACAGAATTTCCTGAGGAAGGAAAGTATAGCGTGGTCATGGAAAAATCTAATAATTTCTCTGCTCTAATCATCTTATGCCTCAAAGAGGAACTTATACCCCAAAGGGGCTAATATTTACATAATTGTAATTTATTGGGTAAAGATTTTCCTAATGCAAAGAAACATCAAAGTGTTTGTCTTTGTCAAGTTCCAGAACAATTTTGAAGTTCACATGGAAACCAAAGGTAAAGGAAAATATTCCTTTTAGACCAATTAGAGAGAAATGGCATGCAATATTTGAAATCATATGGGCTGTTTGAGTATTTTTAATGGAATGCAATTGGCATTTTGTGATGAGCACTTATCAGTGCTGTCTCTTGGTATAATGTACATGGTGGAGGGGATGGTTTGCTGGAGAATCTGATTAAAATAATTGGTGATGTATTTGAGCATGGTGTTTGTGGTAACTTTATAGACAAGGCAGAGCTTGTGTTAAAAAGAGCTTTTCCTAACATTAAAGTTCTCTCCAAAGAACATCACTGGGTATTGTAATTTCAGTAATTCTACTACAGTATATCCGTTTAGGTGAAATACTGGTTGCTTATCTGTTACCTAAGGCTGCAATAACTGTAGCTGTGCTGCTTTTCAGTATTAAATTGTGGTGTTGTTTATTTACTACTTTCACGTGTCTTCTCTTAAAATATAATCCAAGTAACTTAACCTAGTGATGTAGCTCAGTTTGTTGTACAATAATTTTGAGATGTTTTAAAGACGTGAGTTACCCAAGCTCAATTGATTTAGCTTTCTAAAGATCTGGAGCTACTTTTTGTTCCTGCTGGGAAGAGAAAGCAGAAATGGAAGCCCAGGCTCAGGAAAAAGTGCAAGATAGATACTCAAATTCAACCACAGCCACTGGCATTCAGGTTTTGTCACAGGCACAGCTCGTGAGATTTAAAAGTTTTTCAGGACCATTGAGAGCATCAGAAGGACCTGGTGTTTTGTTGTAAGGAGAGGAAGGAGGGCTGTTGGGAAATATATTTTATTAGATTGGTGGTGCAGGTGAGGAAAGGTAGCAGGGAGCTTGTGCAGCAGATGCAGGTGACACACAGGAGCTGGGGAGCAGCTCCGGGAGGAGTCAGGAGCAGCTTCCCAAACACTCTCATCCTGAAGTGGTTTTCCTCCTGTGGATCCTTAGGGAGGTGATCTCAGCTGTCCTCCAGCTTCAAGAGGAAGGCTAGAAGATTTGAAAAGTAAGGCTTTGACATTTACCATGTTTTCCATTTGAATGAGAGAGTTGAGTGTTAGCCCCATTTTTCTATGGATTGTATACACAACATAAGAATTTCCTAGGATGCTTGAACTTCTAGTGGCACCAAAGTAAGTAGGAAAAAACCCACACAAGATGCAGTGTTGTGTTCAACTCTTTAAATCTGAAATAAGTTTGTTTCAACATATTCTTACTTGTTGGTACTTATTGAGCTTTTCAATGTCAGAAAAGCTCACAGAAAAGTAACTTTTGGCTTGTACATTCAGCCTTGGTGGAGGTGGCTTTTAAATTTGCTTTATACTTGCATTTGCCCTGGACACTTCACTGTGGAATTTCTTCTTTTCTAGCTAAGGTGCAGAAACATTGCTATTGCATTTATACTCCAACCAGGCCAAAGCCCTACCCAGTCACATATTGAAGGGAGAGCTTTAGATAAAAGAGACACTATACAATCTCAGAATCTGAAATAACAGAGAAAAAAAAAATCTATTTTCTCTTATTTTGAGGGCAGAAAATACTGGCCTTGGTTTAATAGGTTATAAATTGCAAACCTAAATTTTCTGTTGATAAGGCACTGTTCCCAAAAGGCTTTTCCCAAGATTTTTCCTTAAGTTTAAGCACCCATCCCATTTAGGATGATAAAAAAGTTATGCTATTAATGTATAATTAATGGCTAATCATCTACTGTACTCCATGAGATACCAAGCAGAAGCAGAAGTAGAAAATTCTACATTTTCCTCTCAGGAAACAGTTTTGTAATTTTTGTTGGGGTATTTTGTTTGTTTGCTTGAGCTGGGAATTTTTTTGTTGTTGTTGTTTTCTGTAACTCAAGTAAGTTTTTTGGTTTTTTTTGTTTTTTTTTGTTTTTTTTTTTGTTTTTTTTTTTGTTTTTTTTTTTGTTTTTTTTTTTGTTTTTTTTTTTTTTTTTTGTTTGTTTGTTTGTTTTTTTTTTGTTTGTTTTTTTTATTTAAATCTCACTACTTGAATCATGGGCAACTCAAAACAGATAAAAATAAAATTGGAGAGAAGGGAATGCAAAAACTAGCAGTAAAGCTGTTGGAAGCAGCATGGAAGCAGCATAGAAGCAGCATGGAAGCAGCAAAGTAATGGTTTTCCTTTTATTTTGACACCTGCCCATAAAAAGCATTAGCATTTTGTAAAGGGCACCTTGGAAGGAAGATCATGACCCAAAGACTTAAGGACCTTGGGACTGTGCTAGATTCCACACCTGGGTAGATGTGAGGGTTTCCAGAACAAGTATTTGACAAATGTTTACAGTCTGCTTCAGCTCAAAAGATTCAAGTTCCTCCTGGATCCTGTAGATCTGTTGAGATTTGCTACAGAAAATTAATTAGCATTCATGAGAAGTACTGCAGAGGCATTTTTGTTCTGAGTTTTAAAGTAGCTGGATGATCATGATAATTTCTCAAATGTATTGAGAAATGTGTATTTTCTCTCTGGTCTTGTTTATTAATAGAAATAGTACAGTGGAGAGAAATTCACTCCCTCAAACATTGTGATAACGTTTGCTTTGTTTTGTTATTAATCCTCTCCATTATATTCCTGCTTTATTTCTTAATAGTGGCACCAGTAATTGCTGTACACAGTTTTATTTTCTCAAAAGTTCACAGCTGGTGACAATTTTTTTGTGGTTTTCAAGGATTTTGTTGATTGGAACTCCTCAATCACCTCATACACGAAATATAGAACTTGAATTTTCCTATTTCAGTTTATTCTAGTGGAAGATTTAAAAAGAAATGTCTGGCAGAAATAACCTTACAAGGCTTTGGGTTAGGCCTTGATCAATCACATACTCTAATCAATAGGTCTCTTTCTATGAACTAGGCAGCGTTTTAAATGGCCTCTTATTATGTGGCTATTTTGTCATATTTTCATATCTTCCACTAGATTTTCCTGCAAGAGGAAGTTCATCAGAATAGTATTTGGGTTTCCTGATAAAATTTAGGGGAAAGTTTTTTATCCTTTAACATAAATAGCACAGCTGTTCAGGCGGTGCAGCACTGAGGAGTACCTTGCTTTGACTTGTGCTAGAAATGCCTCTGGGAGATTTACATACTATTGGTAAATGTTTTGGTTGGGCACAGCAGCATTTTCCTAGCCTTAACAAATCCTCAGATTTGTGATGCTTGAAGTCTGGCTTTGCCCCTGTGCTCCCAGCCAGCCCTGACCCCCATGCCACTTCAGTCCTGCTACATGAGATATTGACTTTTAAATTATTGTCTTCGCTGGCAGAATCTTGATATGACATTTCTGCAAAATTTTCTGTTCCCTCTGTATGACTGAATTATGTTCAGGGAAAGCTGGTAGTAGCTAGAATAAAGGAAGGAGTCCCTGGAAAAACACCTGGGATTTTCTCACTTCTCCACTGCCTTCTGGGTACTAGCGGCAAAATGTCCTTTGGACTGGCTCTTAATGGTGCATTTAGTATATGGGGAGAATGCAGGGAAAAGGGCAGAAAAATTATGCAGAAATCACTATTTACTCATTATTGACTGAATTATTGTTTGGGGGGTTGCTTTGGTTTTGCCTTCTAGCATTTATTTTAGTGATACATTAATTATCACTTATGTCTGTATATTTTGACCTATTCCACTTTTGGAAATCTCTAATTAAGAAGAATTTTTTCTGATTATATATCAAAGTGCAGCCCTTTTGCCTTCCAAACCCTGTGCTGTTTTCTTTCCTCTGCCCGCTGTCGGTACTTTCTGTGTGTCCCTTCTGGGAGGGTGTTTTTTGCAGGCCCCCAGTGGGATGCACAGCTGCCATGGATACCAGCAGCACAAGCTGAGGAGGAAATTATCAGATACTGGAAGCAACAGCAGTAATGAGTGAATGCCCAGTCTTGTATGAGTGTAAATTGTCATCCTGCAGCTTAGGTAAACTACGTGTGTGTCAGAAATTAACTTTCTACCTCCTCCAGGAGCGAGTTTGTATTTATGTGCCTTTGAATAACCTGGGTTTTTATTTGTAGGAAGCACAGTTTTTTTCATGTAATGACTCCCTTCGATATTAGATTGCTTCAGAAATTGCAAACCCAGTGGTAGTTGCCAAGGTTTAAGCCTGTAAATCAGCAGGAGGAGCCAGTCAGTGAATCGGAGACTTAAGTGATGATCCAGAAGAACTGTGGTGTTTGCCTACTCAGATGCCGAGGAGTGAATGAGTGGGGAGTTGAGGACACAGCCAAAGTGGGATATAAAAGCACAGTAAGTATGCAGAGTTTGAGATGGCAACACTGACATATACATACAGCACATGATGTAAGCAGCGTGCTCAGTGGTGGAGAAAGCATAAATTCCTCAAATCTGAATCAGAGGTGATGATATTGTTGCAGAATTGTGTCATTTTTTAACCACAGTAACATGACTAATTTCCCTTGCAAACATGTATGAATAGAAGGGCAGCTCTGCTACAGGGAAGATAGTGGACAGAAGACATTTCTCAAGGAACTGTTGACTCATTTCAGCTCAGAATGAGATAAAATAGTCTCATTTACCTCAGCCCATTTTGAAAAGAGAGAAAAAAATTTTGGGTAGGTTTCATCGTATTTATTTGTGTGGTAGCCCTTTGCACAGTAGGCCTCAAAATAAGCTGTGATTCAACATGCCTTTAATTTTTTTTTTAGTTCTTTCTCAGAGGTTCTGGGGTTTAGGCAGCAAGGAAGCAGTTTTAATGCTTGATTGTTGTAGCACTCAGCTTTTTCTGATAATATAGGCAATTTACTTTGCATTTGTTTCAGTCAGCCTCTATGTCCTTTGGGATGAATGGGATGGGAGTACTCATTCATTTTTTTCCCTTATGGGATTTTGCTGTCCTTAAAAACAGAATTTCAGACAAAATGTCACCCAATACAATTAAGCAAGTGATTTTACCCCAGTGGAAGTGGTTTCACTTTCTCAAGTCCTGAGGAATGAAAAAAGGAAACAAGCATGGACCTTCAGTTTCCACAGCTTTCCACTTTGGGTCTGAAACAAATGGGAGTAGGGGGGATTTGACAGGCTCCATACCTCTGTTCACAGAGAGACTCTGAGATGAGTTGGTTCCTCCCACCTGCAGAACCTGTCACTAGTGAGGGTTAAAAGCACCGAGTCAGTGGCTCTGAGGGTCCTCAAGGACTAGAGAAATCTCTGAGATGTGATTTAAAGCAGCTTTACACTGTGCTGTGTCTCTTCTCAGTGCACATGCAGGCTGAAGGACCAGGTTTGGGAAAAGGTGCTGGCTCATGAGTCAAGAGATGACTTCTGAGCTTTAAGCAAGACTTTATAACTTTTTTATTTTTTTTTCTCTTCTGTTTCTTCTGCATGGCCCATTGGTGTGGTGTGCTCCAAGGGTCAGGCAGGAGTGTCCAGTTCAGCCTGGAAGGGTCTCTGGGTACATCTGTGATGTGAATAATGTCACCATCAGCACAGCAACATTTTTTTAGCCACATTTAACATTGCTCAAGCCAGGCCCAAGTACACATGAGATTTCAAGAGCAGCTAATGTGCAATGAGGATTGCTCACTGGGAAGCTGTAAAGTCTCATGGAATGGCTGCAAGGGTGCTTCAGAAGCAATAAAGCTCAGCATATGTCAGCATGCTGGAAAGCAGGGGAAAAACAATCCAAGCATCATCTCATACTTTTCTGAACCTACAGAAATTGAGTCCAGTCTGACTGCACACCATTGCTATTCCTCCTCATCTTCTCACACCTTCCATACAGAGATTCATACGAGGGAGCAGGGGAGTTTCTTTCACTTTTATTTATTTAATTTATTTTATTTGTTCTGGCAACAAATTAGTCTAAAATGTGCAGCATAGGAAGCATGTTTTGAAAAGGCTACATGGAGTAATTCCACCTGGTAGATGACCAAAAATTATTTTGTGCCATTCACAGTAAATATGTATAGAATTTCAAGGTAGCCCTTTGTCCTCCTAGCATGTGCAAGCTGACTTTTAGCAGCATGATCTCCTGAGAAGGTAATGTATACAGGTAGCTACTTAGGAGATTAGAATATTGAACACATGAATTAAAAACGATGACATTGGTCTCAAAGATTTAAGTAAATCCTTTCAGTTTACTACCTTACAGCTATCCTCTGTCTTTACCCTGTGGTTTCTCCAGTCAACCTGGAGAGAAAAATACTAAGACATAGGTTCAGTGTGTGTGGTAAATGAGATGTGCTGTCCTTTTTTTGGCTAGCAAACTGAAGTCTGATAGCCACATGAGAGAGATGAAGGGCTGTCATTTGCTGTTCAGAGCAGTTTCAGTGAGAACACAACCTCATCATATGGAAGTATGAACTGGTAGACACAGAAAGGTAAAAGGGCTGGAGCTGGAGCCAAAGAATTTTGAAAATGTGTTGCTTACTGAATGTGATAAACCCTAAAATGGCTTAGAAGAGTTATTTAAAGCAAATATGTCATATCCTCAGTGAATAACTGGTATAGCTCTAAATAACTTCTGTTTTAGAAGTGCTTCATTTTTGAAGAAGGACTGTCTAATGTGACAGTCGCTGTGGAATATGGCTGAAATTGAGGATGTCAGGGAGGAAGCTGCATGTATGTTGAGAGTGTGGCTGATGATGCAGTGAAGAGACAACTGAAATAACACAGAAAATGATCATTGGGTGGGTCAGGCTGGAAGGGCCCACACTGGGACACCTGGTCCAACCTCCCTGCCCAAACAGGGCCATCCCAGAGCACGTGGCACAGGATTGTGCCCAGATGGGTCTGGAATATCTCAGTGAGGAAGACTCCACAGCCTTTCTGGACAATCTGTTCCAGTGTGTAATCACAAATCGCAATGAAAAAGTTTTTCTTCGGGTTTAGATGGAACGTCCTGTGCACCAGTTTTTGCTCATTGTCCTGTGTCCCATTGCTGGGCACAACCCAGCAGAGCCCGGGCCATCCTCTGGCCCCTCCCTGCAGATGCTGACAGACAGGGATGATGTCCCCTCTCAGTTGTGTCTTCTCCAGGCTGATCAGGCCCAGTTCCCTCAGCCCTTCCTGATAAAAGATGCTCCAGGCCCTTCCTCATCTTTGTTACCCTACCCTGGACCCACTCCAGGAGCTTCATGTCCCTCTTGTCCCGAGTAGCCCAGAGCTGGACCCAGCACTCCAGATGTGCCTCACAGGGCTGGGCAGAGGGGCAGGGTCACTCCCTGGCCTGCTGGCAACGCTCTCCACACCAGGACACCATCAGCCTCCTTGACCTCCAGCACACACTTAATAATTTGCAAAGTTAGTGATCATACATGACAAGGCTAAACCATAGAACAGACCTTTGCCTGATGTAAATCAGTATAGCTCCTGGAAAGCCAAGAGAGGAATACTAATTTGTGTCACAGCTGGTAGATTATTTTGTTGAACATGTATTTTACTTTATTTTCCATGCAGGATCAGAGTTACTCATCTGTTCATCTCTGTACTCCAGCCAGGATTCCCTCAGTTTGGTAATCCTTCATTTTTGTGCAATATCTTAATCATTTCTGATGCAATTGCTTAGGATATTGTGGCTATGTAGAGGATTGTAATTTGAAGTGAGAAGCAAAGCAGCTGAAACAGAAGAATTCATAGTGGTGATACTGAATTTTTCACTGTCTTTCATCTCAGATGCTTCATTACTTTGGTGATAGCAATAGAGAATACGGAGTGTGGAGAGTGAGGATTCTGTCATGGTGAAATGGCAACCTCTGGTAAGTATCAGCAGAATTATAACAGAAATAATTGGTTTTGAAATATAATGGGGCTATTTCTCCTACAGGCTTTTTTATTTTTATTTTTTAATTAAGTATATTCCAAGAAAATGGCTCCAGACAGTAGTTACTGTGGGATAAAAATCTCTTTCCATAGTAACTGTTAAATATATAAAATGCTGTTGGAGCCTCTGCAGGGAAGCACATTCAAAGCAGGCACTGGACAGGTTGTAAAGTGGCTGGTCTCAGACCTTTTAACACAATACAGTTATTTACAGACATTTGTTCCACTGAGGAAACATTTTAGATCTCAGTCCTCTGATGTCAGACTGGGTTAGTAACATTTGATCTATTACAAATCTCTGAGGTCTTTTATGACTGGTGCAATAATACTGGCACAGTATGGTTTAAAAAAATGGCTGAGTACTAGAAATTTTTGTATTTTCATGATGTCATGCTACTGGGACAGGCAGAGGATGGTACTTTGGAGCTTTACATAGCAAAGAAGTGCCTGGAACCATGGCTAGATTCAGGAAAGTTATTTTGGATACATAGTTAACCAAAAAAGGTATGCTTAGGTGATTAACAATAAGCCATTGTTATTAAACCAAAATTATTCACAAATGGGGGTCAAAGATGCAAATTTTTTAGCCTTTTGAGTTTGTGCTTCATTTTTAGAAGTCCCAAAATAAGGCTTTAAATGTGAAAAGAGGCATTGATTAAATAGAATGTGATTTCAAAAATTAATTCTAATTTTAGATGGAACAGAGCTTTCTATTTGGAGGAAAAAAAAGAAAAAAAAAAAGGTTATTTTTTATTCTAAGTTACTTTTCCACTTTTGTGGCCAAAGAGGTGTGTTTCTGTGAAGCCGCAGTACAAGGACAGCCTGTCAGTGCCCCTGTCTTGGTTTTAAAGACAAGTGTCTTCTAAGGAAGGCTGGAGCCTCCCTTGGAATGGAAAATGTACACCCTTCCCTCTGAATTATTATAATTTTGAAATCAAAGGGCTCTTAGGCAATGAGCATAGGAATAACAGTTCTTTACTAGTATGTATAAATAAAATAAAACAAAACCCAACAAACTACAACTTAATAGGAAAATTAGAATAAGATGCAGTATTATAAAAAAGAAGCTGACAAAGTTAGAATACAGCCTGACAGCCTATCAGTCAGGGTGTTGTGGGGATCTCCTTAACCCCAGGAGACCCCGCAATATGTAGAAAAGTCCAGGTTTCCAGCCCGTGCTGTTGAAGGAGTAGTCTGGAGTCATTTGTTCGTGTTCTCAAGGCAGTTTATTAATTCCTTATCAAAGAGAGATTTCTCTGCCCTGCCAGGGTCGACACAGAACGCGTCCAGAGACACACTGTGCCCGCCCTGGGTGAGCTGTAATCTTTTATACTAAAAACTACGTATCCAATGTTTACCATTAATTTCCAATCCGTGACCCTTACATTACATTGTCCAGCTCTCTGACAAACCAATCCAAAAGTGCCAACATCACCAAGAAGATGGAGGTTAGGAAGAAGAAGAAGAGATAACATGCCACGTGTAAGAATTCTCCATCTTGACTCCCAGACCCCCCTGTCCAGAATCTCAAACCCCCCTGGACATGGGGTCTAAATCTTTCCCTTTTCATTTATAATTATTACTATTCTACTCTTTAAACTCTGGTGACTTGCAATTCTTCTTATAAGTTAGTTATTTGTCTCATGGATTAAAATCAAAGCCACAGGCATTCCCAGTATCAATCCAGGTTCTCTGACACCTCTGGCAAGGCTGAAAAGCCTCCTGACCAGGGTTTGGATCATTCTGAGATGCCATAGGAACCCCCTGGGTTCCAACAGGTGTTGGTAGCAATCCAATTTAAATGGTGGCTTCAGTCCTCCTGGAGTGACAGCTGTGGTTCTGTTGAAGCAATGATCCTGTAGAAGGGTGGAGTTTTCCTCTGAAGGTCCAGTGGGTCTGGTCTTCCCCTGGGAATCCAGTGGAGAAAGGCTGCTTGTGACCAAACCTCAGATTACACACATGTAGGAATGCTTGGTTCCTCCCCTGGGCGGAGCATCTCACAATGAGATGATGTCATTTTATCAGTCATGTGGTGAGACTCAAATGGCCCATTAACAGAAGATATTTCTCTTGGAAGGAGGATGGGTCATGGAAGAGATGAGGAAAGCTGTCCCACCTGGACTCTTCCCAGGCAGGGCTCACTGCCTGCTGCTCTCCCATGACCCGCTGCTGCTCCAGTACTCCTAGTGCCTTCCCTGCCCTGCTCCATGCTGCCCATCCCTGCTTCTCCCTCTGCTGCTGTCCCCATGTTGATGCCTTACGTTTTAGTTTTCCTGTTTTCCAGATTCTGTACTGCATTAGCATATCACTCTGAACTTCATTTAAAGTGTTGGCAAGTTCTTGTCGCAGTTCAGTCAGACAGAACAATCATTTTCCAGCCTGAGAACTAAGGACACCGTTTCAGCTTCAGGCCCAGAAAGTGCAAACAACAGTGAATTGAGGAGAGCAATCTGGGAGGATGGGACTTTATAACCTGAAGCTCTAATTAGACAATTAACCCCAATGTGTAAGTGGACCAAAACTTATAAAAGTGTGAAAACTCGTGACCCGGTGTGTATCTACAGCCAGGCTCTTTTACTGCCCAAAGTGAATCCTTTGAAGGCCTTTTAATAAATCCCTACTTTATTCATTTAACACTGTCTAGCCTCTGTTCCAGGTAGCCTCTCTAGGCAGGGGCGGGGTGGTGACAGGAGCTGCTGGTGGCAGCAGGCAGGAGATGGGAGCTGGGAGTGTTTCAAATTACAGCTTGCAGGCAGTTTCCATAGTGCTTCATCCTCCAGGTCCTTTCAGTTGCTACCAGATTCTCCTGGGGGTGCCTGCCCTCAGTGACAGAAGAGGGACCTGGAAGCGCCTGCTCAGCCCTTTGCCTGCCGAGGGGATGAGTAGCAGCAGCAGCAGCCTGTTGAGGGGAGTCGCTCTTGGTGCAATGTGCCCTCTTGGATCGCACACTTAGTGATCCTAAAAGGGAATTGCACTCCAGCCTAATCTCTGCTGCTGTTTTCCATCTCGATAGCAGGGGTACAGTCAGTTCTGTATAAACTGATTATCTGCCCCTCGGGCCGCTCTTTTGTTTTGTGCTCTGCAAGCCCTTGTGTGAGGCTTTTGTTTCCTATAGATGTTGATTGCATTGTGCTGCATGAAAAGGAAATGATGTCTGCCTTAGCCCAGGCTCACTTTGAACATGCTTTTACACCATATCCATACAATGATTGTTCTTGATTCCAGGAGAGGAAAGTTAAGATATATACAGCCAGACACCTTTATGTTCAGCTGTCTGAGCGTGAGCATGTAGTGTAATACTTTTTTGGACTTTCAGCAAAAACAGATTGAATGTCTTTTTTGTTTTGCCAGTAAAAGAAATTTCAGGAAAGAAATTATGTCCTGAAGGGCTTTAATTCCTTTGATTGATCTGAAAAGCAGTATAAATTTCTAGATGATAGATGGCAAAGGGATATCCAGACAACACTGAATCGTTCAAAGAGCTCTACTGCATGATTCCATCACACCCCCACGTTCCCCCTCAGAAATGAAGCTGGTGACAGTGGTGGATGGCTGGAGAGATAGAACTGACAAAATACAAGGTCGCTGAACCCTGGGGGGTTGCAAAAACAGAACTGCGGAGTGAACGAAGGAAAGATTTTAAAGATCTTAAATGCATTTCATTTTCATCAAAAATTCCTGTATTTTTTCCAGCTCCTTTCTTAGCAGCACAGTGTTCTGAAAGCAGCTAAACGTTGGGGTGCTTTTCAGCCCTCCAGAAGAACAATGCATCTTCATTTATTGATTTGTTTTTCAGATGAAATCATGACAAGTTGCATGCTGTATCACAACCATTGGCAGTGGAGCACTGGCCAGAGGACTGTGAGCGCTGGAACAAACCCCAATCCTGCCCTGTTTGAGGAACCAATCTGCCTGTGTCTCCATTAGGACAAAGTTATGCCCCTGTGTTTTTTAGCTTTCCTCCTCTGTTGCACTTTATGCTGAAGGCATAATAGACCTCTGTATTATGAAATCGTCTTCCATTATTTATTAAACCAGCTACATCCTGGCATGACTTTGCTTTTCCCTGTAGTAAGTCTTCCAAGCCAGAACTTAATAAATAGTCTCTGCACAAATGCTCCTGTATCCAGAGTGCTCTGTAATACTGGAGTGCAGTGCTTTACATGTCTTGGTGGATTTGGGATTAGAAATTTAATTGCCATATTCCTGGATGTGTTTGGAAAAAATATGTCAACATTTTTTACTTATTTAGTCAACACACATTAGTTATTTAATAATTACATAATAAAGATAGATAAGCTAATTTCTTTTTAACCAAGATGCTTTTTGTTTGTACTTTAAATTAAGAATTTTATATTGAAACATAAATAATTATATGGATTAGTAGCTGACCACAAAACAAGGCAAAATAAAAATCTAGTTTATCTTGAATTTAAGAGTTGCAACACTTTTTGGCATTGATTGTAGAAGCAGAGAATCCAGAACACAGTCTGTAAGATGACTTAAATGGTAGTGGAAGAGGTGCTGCAGAATAAGGTTAGGCACATCAGAATAAGGTTAGGCACATCTGAAGAGCATTTCAAGGCAGCAGGAGTGCAGGCGAGTCTGTGAGCGCCTACTTTAAATGAGTTGAGAGAGAGCAGGAATGAAAATTAACTCATTGCCACGGAATCAGAACCCCAGGAGCACTAGGAGTGCACACATTTCTGTGCCATCTGCTGAAGCTTTGGTCTGTGTTAGGAAAGTGCACAGAGTGCACTCTTCATAAATTGACTAAAAGTGAAGGTAGTGGAATGATCTTTGATGCAGCAGCTCAGTGGTTTGAGCCTCAGTTGAGGCAGTAGAACAGCAGCAGGTTCCTCTGGAGATAATTCACCCTCCCTCCAGCCCTGCCGGAGTGTGAGCTGCTCAGGATGGAGGGGCTGGGGGAGGCACTCTGTGTTACAGCTCTCGGGGCTGTGTCCTCATGGCAAGGCAGGATCAAAAGACCTCAGGTGGGAAAATATATCCTAGAGAGAGAGGGAGTTTTGCTCAAGGTATCCCTCAGGACTGAGCAAGTCCTGTGCCTCAGCAGCCTCCAACTACCTGTTTATGTGCTTCCCAAGGAACAGTCAAGTTGGGTTTCCCAAAAAAAAGCAAAAAGCAGTGCTGGGGATGTTGGGAGACTGCAAGTTTAGTGTAAGGGTCGACCCCAAGATCTCATTTTGACTCCCAGTCATTGGGACAGAGACTGGGACAGACCCCAAAAGAACTTTGCCTGGCCTGGCTGAGGGGGGAGATGTTTGCTGCTGTGGTACAGTGCTTTCAGGCAGGACGGTACAGCGTGTTTACCACCACGGTACAGCACGTACCTGATGTTGATCAGCAATGGGCCTGCTCACAATGGCCCATAAATCTCCCTGCCTTTTGGCCAGATGCCACTCACTTTGGGAAAAGACTTAAAACCTGTTACTCTTTGAAGGAACTCTCCAGATCTCCTCGTGGAAGAAGACGCATCTATTTTCTGGGCCATGAGGACCTCATCTCGTCCATTGGTAGCTATTTCCCATCCTCTCTGTCTCTCTCCCTACTTTGTTACTTTGTTTTTGTTATATCTCTCTCCCCTCTATCGCACTGCTGTGTTGATTAGCACTCCATAAAAGGTGCTTTGCTGTTTTGTTGAAATTGTAGTCCCTTGCTGTTTGCCTTTTCCGCACCCCAAGATCGCACGAACCATCACGATTTCTGCCTTA
Source organism: Bombycilla garrulus (assembly GCA_013400315.1). Taxonomy (NCBI): domain Eukaryota; kingdom Metazoa; phylum Chordata; class Aves; order Passeriformes; family Bombycillidae; genus Bombycilla; species Bombycilla garrulus. The sequence continues at coordinate 382,958 of VXBU01017253.1, forward strand.
TTATTAAAGCAGACTGTGACATTTAAATACCTGGAAATGTTTAATTTCAAACTGGGAGCTGATTCCTCCTGGTGTTACTCAAAAGCTGGTGTTTCTTTACTGGGACCTTCACTCACCCACCTAAATCATGCAGCTTCCTGATTCATGATGCTTTAAAAAGCTTTAAAAAATGGTGCTGGGCTTTGAAGTTGAACTCAAAAATCTCAGAGTCCTGGTAAGCATTTAGAATTAAATGTTAAATACTCCAAGTTTGAGGCTTTATATTAAAAATACTTCAGTAAAATTAAAAACAATTGCTTATGATCACTTTTCTTTATGACAGAGCTCACCCTCAAAAGGGTAAAAGTGTGTTTGATTTCTGGCAGGCTCTTCAGATTTTCTAGCAGTAAGAAGCAATATGATCAGTATTTAGTTTTCAAATTCTAATTTATTTTAAGCTATTTATTGATATGTTTCTAAGTCATACATCCCATGATTTTTTTTTCAGACAGACTACTTCATAAGGGAAAATTTTACCGACAGATTATATTTGCCAAACCATAGGAGCATTGCATATTGTTGTGGTATTTACAGCTAAGTTCTGCTAGTTAGCTATTTGCTATTTTCTTTACACTGATTTTGTCACATTTTTTGGTTCAGAGTATAAAAATTGACAACTTGAAATGTTAAACGGAGGATTGACTTAATTGAAACTTTTCATTCCCAATGCTTTTCATTTTAGTAATGCAGAAAAAAAATCCCAAATTCAGAGTTTTAGATCTTCTCATCAGAAAGGATATACTTTTCAGTAATAGGTTGTCAGATTTTGAAATCTTTTGAGCGCTGGGGAAATACATACTGAAAATAATCAACTAAACTGGTTTTGGCCTTGTGAAGCCAGTCTGTCATGGCAGTGCATTTCAAAATATGTGGGGATGTTTCACCAAGGTGGCAGACAACACTGCTGGTGCTGATGTGTTCTGTAATCTCTCTGCTGAGTACGAGAACTTCCACCCAGATTTCATGCTCTGGAGTAAGGATACCAATCCTTTGCATGTTCAGAGGAGGGAAGGAATGAAAGTCGGGGTTAAACTCCACCTTTGCATAATCAGGGACCTCAGCTGTGTAATAGAATAAGAATGTATAATATGTGTGATAAAATAACATGCAATGATGTAAAATGCTCCTTTCTCCATTCTCTCACAGATCACTTCTTTTTCTCTGCTGAGGTGTCATGTCACATCTTTTCTAGGTTTGCTGGAAGACTTTTTTCCCCAGTTATTTGTTATTGAAGTTGATCTAGCTTTAGTGAAAAGAATTATTCAGAAATAAAAGATTCTCTTCTTGACATGCTTTCTCTTAGCCTCAAAATCTCCATTTTCTGTTGTTCTGGAAAGAAAAAAATCCTATCATCTGATGAAAGCAACCACTCAGTGCTGCTCTGTGGTGGCTCTTATTTATTCTGCTACCTTGTGCTGAGCTCTCTGGTGCTGGCAGGTTGTGGCAGTCTGGGTTTGGTGCTGGTGGTGTCGTGGAGATCAAGAGCTATCTGGTCCTGTGATGATGGCTGTGTGAAGGGCTTAGTGGCTGCAAGGATGTCCTCTGGCCACACTAAAATGCATTAAAAGCTGTTTGTGGTGTTGTGGAGGCCCCTGACAAAGCAAGACCCAAGATTTTAAGAGAAGGTGATCGTGTGATGCACATTATTGCATTTCAGGGTGCATTAAAATCACCTGATCACAGAGAAAACTGGGGTTGGCACTGGGTAAAGGATTTCTGGATTACCCATGGCATAAAATGAGGAATTGCCTGGTGGTGGGGGGTGGAAATCACATTGCAGAATACACTGCAGGTGGTGTGGGCTTCTGCCCTGTCCAAGCACCACTGCTCTTGCCAGGCAGTGATGCCCTCTGCTTAGAGACCACAGCAGTGTAAACTCCAGGTCCAAGGCAAGCCAGAACCTACAGCACTGAGTGCCATAAAACACAGTGGGGTGAATGATAATTTTAGTCCAGCACTTTGTCGCTATTGATTCATGCTTGTCGGATCGATGCAGGCAGATTAAATGTGAGAATGAACGAGGAGAGCTACAAGTAATGACTTGCAGAATTTTCCAGCGGTTGAACTCCCTGTACCAGTGCCAGAACTTGATCAAAGCCTGTCTTTGTATGATTGGAGTGTAGGGAAGTTTTAAGATGACTTGAACTGAAGCTCTCATTATTTTTGTTTGAATGTAAATACATAGATTATTTTCCTTAAGAAGAAGAGAATGTTATGTTCATTTTTTTCCATCTGTGTGCTGGATGACAGAATATTACATAAATATTGGTCAAAGCAAGCTGGTTTTGATCTCTGTACTCCCATCAAATCCTCAGTGTTTGTCATGAAAACAAAAGCAGCTGTAAATCTGTTATATTTATTGCTTTGCATAGTTGCAAAGACGACCTCTACTGAAAACCCCTCCTTGATAAGTAATTAAAAATTGACTCACTTGCTCGTCCTCTTTGAAAACATCTTTGTAGCTCATTTCCGAATTTAATGAGCCTGACTTCAAACTAATTCAAGATTTAACAGCTGCTTTTACTGCTGAGAATTGTCAGCAGCAGCCCTGGCCAGGCTGTTGGCTCATTCAGCTGGCAGAAAGGTAGAAACCCTTTCAGCCTATGCAAAACTCCCTGCTCTCTCCAAAGCCACTAGTCTGCAGCAGACCCACACCTCTGGCTCTCGATGCTGACCAGTTGTGCTCAGAACCTGCTGGCTTACATTGATTTCTGAGGTTTCAGCCTTTTGCCTGCTGGGGTGTGTCCATGCCCATCCCTGTAATTTGCTGGAGATTTCCATGGAATTAGTGCACAGGAGAAAAAAAAATAATTAACCCCTCTGCCTGTGTACATCTGAATAATTGTGCAGTTTTTTCAGTGCTTTACAGATGCATAAGTAAATGCATAAACCTCCTAATGTTCACTCTTTCTCTCAGGTTCCCTGAGATGAAGTGATGTTGACATGATGTACAAACTTTATGAGCAGTGTCTTGAAACTGAAAAGAAACCAAAGAGAATCAGGCAAATGGAAAAGGCAGGGTTTTCTCTTGTTTTGATGACACTGATGTTAGGTTTTTTTGGGGCAGGGGGGATTTCATCTTTACTGTGCTTTCACTGGCCTCCTTTAACATTCTAAACTTTATGTGGATGAACATTGAGACTGATACAAGCCTGGTCTGACATGCTGATCAGCTCTTTGTTTTAAATACCTTTGTATCTTCAGCTGAAACACAGCCTGTAACTAGATACTGACCTTCATCCAAAAATCAAGTTCTTTTTTAACAGCTCACAGCTCACATCTGTGTGGGTTCCTGCTCTAAGTGTATGTATGGGAAGTTAGGTGTGTGAAATGCAAAACCCAGGGACTGTTAAAGCCTGGGGATAATATTCTGCAGCATTCTAAACCCAAGGTGTTCCTTGGCAGTGCAGAGAAAGCCCTGTTATATCATTATTCTTTTCCTTGTCTCACAGGCAAGACTGGCAGGTTGTTCTGGAGAAAGTAGCACAGCCTGAACATTTTCCCATTCCTGGAGGCAGGAGACAGGAGGAGATGGGTTTAGGATCTAATGCAATATAGTTATTCTAATGTGCTTGTGCTAATGTGACAGTAAACTGTAATCCCTTTTCCTCTTTGCTTCTGCATAATAAATTGTGTTTACCAATTTTCTCTTAGAGATATGCACTAAAATTAAATGTAAAGAAATGGACTATATGATTCAGCACATAGTGAGATGAAAGTTGGTAATATTTACTCTAACTGTCCCTTTAAAAATGTATTTATAAATAGGATACTTATTTGTGAAAATATGAAATTAGCTTGACTGGTTGTTTTAGGATATTGGGGTTGGTTAGGGTTTTAAATTATTTTTAAATGTATTTTGCTTATTTTCTTCTTATGCGTGTGGCTCAAATTATCTAAACTCAGAGTAAACTTAGTTGCTCAAAAAATGGATGTGCAAGGTTTTGTGGCTGTGCATACACACAATATCCTGACTGGGTTGTGGTTTTCCTGCCGGGATCCGGAAGCAGACTCACCAGGACCTTCTTAATCTTTCCTTTGTTTCCCCTCTGCTGTCTGTGCCTGGCTGATGTGTCTGAAGGCCTTTCCTATAAGTCAGACCGAGTCAGAAACAGAGTCTTTGAGAGGGTTTACGGAGTCTTTTGTTCTCCTTTTTGTCCAAAGAAAACTTTGCCTGGAAAAAGATTTTAATTTTGTTTCAGGGACTAAACTATTTTGGTTCTTTCCTTAATAAAAGAGGGTTTCTTCAAATGTTACAGTGATGTCAAAAGTATTGCCACACTTTAACCCAGATATTGAGACTCCGTAATTTATGTAGCTGTACAATAAGGGTTCTTTCTGTAAATGTGTGTTTGTTTTCCTTGGTACCGGGTTTTTCTTGTACAGACTCCAGCACTTCTACACTCACCTTTGTCAAAAAATCGCTGTGTTGCTTCTGACTGGAAATAAATGTTTGTCTTAAGTAAATTGTAAAGTGGATAGCTGTAGGATTTCTTCCAGGCAATTTGCTCCCATTATATATAGAAGAATCACATGCTAATTTGTATTTTTTATATAAACACGCAAGCAGATTTGCAGCAGCCAGACTGTTCACAATATGATTCCTGCTTGCATTCGTGCTGCTAAACAGCCAGCAGAAGGGGAGAGCTCAGGCTCATGGACAGGAGGCTTCAGCCAGCAGAAACAGCCTCTCTTATTTTTTCCAAAAAATGGTATTTGAAGAAGATGGATTTATTGTCTTTGTTGTTATCAGTATCAGAGCTGCCTCACAAAATACAGCTTGTGCAGAGTACACAGGCAGGCGCACAGGGATGAGCTCCCCTCAGAAAAGAAGAGGCTGTGTGATTTAAAGCTAAAGGTGAATGAACTCAAATGCTCTTCTAGCTGAAGATGCTGCCTAGCGGAGGGAAAATGGGCACTGCCTTGTCTGAGTTTTGCTGGCAGCCACCCCTGCCCCATGCAGGGTTTGTGGATGTGCTGATGAACTTCTTGAGAATGCTCCAGTGCCCTGAGTTGTTTGGCAGTTCATAATCAGGGCAATTTAAAGATTCAGATCTTTAATCAAAAGAAAAGAACCGTTCAGAAAGGGAATCTTAAGTGAAAAAGAACATCTGGGTAGTGATTTATTATCTACTTGGTGCCAAAATAATCTGACAAATTAAAACTGAAAGTGTTGGGGATTACTTCAATTTTTTTAAATTTTTTTTCTTTTCAGAAATAAAAATGCACAATCTCTTCCGTGCCCTGAAAATGCACATTTACAGGGTGGTCTGGGTGGTAACAAAAAGCCCGAAAGTGATATTTTTTTCAGATACCCTATCTCTTTTGGGGTTTTCCTCCAATCCAGGCTCTCATGGGCTCCTTAAAAGGAAATTTCCTTGTGTGAATCTAACAGAATTTCCTGATTCCAGTTGAAACAGCCTTTTTACAAAATATTCCCCCTCAAATTAGATTAATTCCAGCAAGATAATTAAGTATTTCTTTTGTTTCTTCTCTTGAAATCCAGAGGGCAGTTTTTAATCAAAATGTTGAATCTATTAATTCTACAATTATTTTATCAGTGAAGTTTCCAATAGGCTCTGACAGATAGACAATTTACAGAGACCAAACAAAAGCATAAAAATGATCTTTTTAAACTATGAACTAGAGAGACAATGAATGCTGCATTACTGACACAACTGATCTCCAAACTTCACGAAATTTGCCTCATTCTGTATAAGTAATAGGTTTTGGCAGAATTTTGGTTTTATTGCGGTTTTTTTGTTTGTTTTATTTAAATAAATGAGTAGAATGTTGCCTGTTTTTCATCAGCATTAAGGGAATTTTAGTTCAACTTTGTTTTCATGTATTGTGAGCTCTTGCCTTTACAAATAATGTAACAGATATAATTTGGGGGGTTGGAGCTCTTATTCCAAGAGAGTTCTCTGGTATTTGGGTGTTCTACTTAAGACCTTCCAAATGGGAATGAAGAGTATCTGAATTATGGTGACCTGTTCAAGGTCCAAAACCAAAACAAACAAAAAACCCACCCAGAAAAACAACTTATCTCTGTGACACTTCTGTGTGCTCTAAGCATTATTTTATTCTCTTTTTCCTTGACATCGTGTAGGAAAAAAAATCACCCAACTTCAACAGAAGGCAGAATAACAAATCATCTGTTCTTCCTCCATTTTTCCCTTGCAGTTCTTAGCAAAATTTGAATAAACCTTATTTCTGAACTAAACGTAAATTGACTGACCAAAAATGTCAATTCACCTTCTATCAATGGATTTAAATAGTGAAATTATGTGGAGATTTCCTGGTGTTTAGAAACCCAAATTAGTAAATGCTAGAAATGCCAGCAATAATGCCAGTTCTTGTCCTATTTACTTTCTCTAATCGAAATCATGTATAACCTTTGCTGAAACCTTTCAAAAACTGAAGCAATCTGAGTTTAGCTTCTTTTGTCTCAGGGATTGTTCAGCATATGTGTTCCCCTCTGCTCTTCCAGCCTGCAGAAATTGGTTAATTTATCATTTGATGAAAGTCTGGAGGTATGATCCAAATCCTTTTTGTTGGTATAAGATTTTAATTTCTGCTGAGCTCTTCAGTTTATGCAGATTTGTTCATAAAGAGAGGTAACAACCCGAAAACAGATGGCTGCTACTTTACAGTAGTGTTGTTATTTTACTAGAAGGACACCCTCTTTTTTGCCCTTTTTCCAGTAGACGTGGACTGAATTAGGTCAGGAATCCAGGACTTGAAGTGGTCTTGAAGTGGTTTTCCTTGAAGTTTTGCATTTTTAAACTGGATGAATATGTCCCTAGTCCATAAAAAAAAAAGAAGCAGACAATAGTGATTGTAAAGGCTCATAAATATATTTGCTTTTCATATTAGTTTTTGTCCAAATCTTAGCTAGATTAACGTTATAATTTTTATTAAAAGTATTGGGGATTTAAAATATGACAGTTTTTGACACTGGTTATATGATCTGATATTCTCTTTCAAATTTTCATGGAAAACTCCCCTTTTTATTCTAATTTTTATTACACTATGTCCTCAGTTGCCTGCCATGTGGTAATGGAATAACACAGTGAAATAATAGTCTGCTGCTAGAAGAATGAATTGTTCTGTCCAGCAGATAACTTCTCAGAGTTCCTGAAAAAAAATTTAAAGAGAGAACCGTGAAATAATACCTGTATTGAGATCTTTGTTTCTCAGACTTTCACACCCAGTTGTTGCCTTTTTCCCAGGGCACTTCTGTTTCAGCTTCCTCATTTAGGGTTTTGGGGTTTTTTTAATCCCTTGCATGTGTGAGGAAAAACAACTGTTTAAGATTTCTTTCATTTTAACCTATAATTTAAAATTGTGTTTCCTGTTCCTTCACTGTATCAGTAGAGAATAAAACTGTGGAATATCAAAACTTGAGCATATTTCTCTTGCAGATATTGTCAAAGGATCCAGGAGCAGGGAAAGCTGTAGAGATGGGTCCGATTTATGGTTTGACTTGAGGATTTGAGGGTCTTTTCCAACCTAAGTGATTTTATGACAGGTTCTTTATTTTATTACACCACCTGGCATATTTAGAAAGTGTCCCACATTGAAGCTGTGGGACTTTCTAACTGTTTTGTCACATCTGAAAAGAAAGAGGAGGCTCCAAGGCAGAGAAGGAGAGGCACTGAAACACCATAGCAGGAAAAAATCCCTCATCCATCTAAGTATGGGGACCAAGCCTGCTGAAGTTTTACTGCTCTTTGAATTCAGCATGGTTGCTTTTTGGAAAGTGTGATAATTAAGCAGATAAGACTCCTCTGCATATTTTTATTATTCTAAGGCAATGCAGTGACAGGGCACTGCTAGTTTAATGGGAGAGCTTAATTTTAAAGAGGATAAGACATTGAAAGCAAAAATACATAATTTGCCCTTCATCAAATTTTCCAGCTTTATTTCTCCTCTATCCTTTCTTTAAAGTAATTTTAACAGTAGTGATAAAAAAGCAAAGACAGGCACATGTGATACACTTATAAAAGAAGAAATTGCTACCAAAATTTAGTCCATGCACTGACTTTATCATAGAAATTTGAGGAAAATATTAACACTATAATTCTGTTTTTCCCCTTTAGGGCTGTTTCATTCTCTAACTCCACAAGTGAGAGTATTTGTTTCACTAGAATCACCTGATTATTAATGACAAAACCCCTGAGCAATTGAATTGCTAAATTAATAACTCCTGCTATATAAAATTGATATAATGAATGCTTATCTTCTGGTACATTCCAAGCAGGTTGGGCTTAATTTTCTATCCTTTTTTTTTTTTAATTTTCCTTTTTACTTGTGATTACAGTGTTATTGCAATATAAAACCTTTAATTGGAGGAAAAGTATATGATTAATATTATATCACCACCAGGAATAGTCAATAAATCAGCGTTTTCCCTCAAGAAGTCTGTAAAGCCTTTTTAGCACACTTCACCTTTGCGCATTTGTGTGAATAATTGGGTTCATTCTTCCCTCCAGTTCTTTCCCAGGTTTGTTGGTCTAGATAATTATACTCTGAAAAGTGCATTTCCTTCCAGCTCTCTGTTTGTGCAGTGCCTAAATTAAAACCTCTCCCATGCCCGCTTGGAGATAATATTTAATTCAGTAAAAATTATGTCCATGAGCTGGAGAGAAGGCACAACTTGGTACTAGACTCGCAGGCTTGTGTGGAACTCAGGGAAGAGGTTCAAGGGGTGATTCTCAGGGGCTCTGCAGATCCCCTCAGTGCAGTGACATGCTGCTGTGTTCCTTTTCAAAAGGCTTCATTTTCAAAAGGCTGATTTGCAAATCTCTGCTCTCTGAAAGCAGCTTCCTGCTAACACCAGACATAGATGGAGCTGCTGCTATTTACCCAACATATTGTTTTATAAATAATAATAATAAAATTATGTAAAGCTTATGTGGAGATTAAATGTATTTCCCCACAGTAATATGAATATTGACTCTGGAAAGTTCTTCCTGCCAGGGCAGAAACCTGCAATTTTGTTACAGCCTCAGAGGTAAATACTGGTATTTGAGCAGTGCTCAGGAGGAATAATGAAATGTTGTAGTGGCTCCGTGCTTCATTTCTATAGATTCAACAATTTCTGTGAGATCTGATCATAGAGAGGAAAGCTTTCTCCCTTTCAGAATATATTCAGTGTTTAAAATGTGGGAACCCTACTGCACTAAAGATTTGCATGATAGGCTTCCACTTATATGGGATTCTTTCATATGAGAAAGTTGGAATTCTTGTTAAACATTGACTGATATAAATCCTGCTATCTGAAGTATCGGCCAAAAAATGAAAGAAACACTATGCAAGCAGAATCTGGATTTCTCTAGGAGGAAGAATAATCCCCAAAACAGTTTCCTTCCTCCACCTAGAGGAAACAAAGAATGGGAAATAAAGCAGGAAGACTGAATAGAAGGGACTTTACTAAAGGAGACAAGAGTTTAATTGCTGTATTATACTAAACATGTGCATCAATTTTACGTATGTAACTAAATCTGCCTCAGGAAAATACACCACACAACTTGGAAGACACTGTCCTGATTTAGAGTGTAAGATCCTAACGTTTTAGGGGTGTTTTCATCCTTCAGTTGGACACAGAAACCAGTGCGGGGAATGGGAGAGGGTGGCTCATGGAATAAGTAGAAAATGGTCAAAGGCAAGAAGAAGTTAAAAATAAGGAGAGCAGAAGAAAAGACCCAATGAGGAGCTGGGCACAGGGATGCAGGCACAGGGATGCAAACACAGAGGCTGGTGCAAAAGGGCATCTCTGGTGGCTCCATGACCTTTGGCAGAACTTTTCTCATTCCAGGGCTGCTTCAGCTATGGCTGGGGATTTTGGATTGTGAATTAGCCAGTTTCAGAACATGATCTGTTTCCTGGACAGTCCTGTGTTCCCTGGCTCACTGTTCACACAGCCTGTGTCTTCTAAGGTAGGTAACTTGTAGTGCCTGGCAGGGGTGAGGATGAATTTGGGTCTGAAAGCTTCCAGAAACAAGAGAGAAAATGGTGCTGAGTGAAAGAGTTTTGTGTGGCCTTTATTCCCTGATGTAGGACCAGGAACGTGTACCTGGGTTTGAGATACCTGTGTTTTGGGGGCTCATCCTTGTGACAGATGTGTATGTTAACAATGCCAGAGCCCAGGCACAGGTTCAGGATACAGGATCTGAGGAAAATACGTGTGCTGTTCAATATTTGTCAGGGTGTCAGCAGCTGAAGAGTACATGGATAAGAAAAGTTCTTTCCTTTTTCTGGTGGAAAGGCACGGATGAGAAGGAACTTGTACAACTACAGTATGAGCCTCTCTTGTATTGCCAAACAGTACCTTTGTTCTATGCAGAGTAATAATACACCCAGACTGAGATCAGAGTTTGATTCTGAAACTCATTCTGCAAGATGATGTGTATGGGGAAAGAGAGGGTGATCCCAGATAGATAATAAACACAGGAGAACTATGTCAAATAATGTTTCAGAAGTGTTTCAGATAGAAAACTGTATAATAATATATTACACATGTTGCATGAAACTAAAAAAATTGATTCCACTGAGTTGCAGTGGGAATGTCCTTTGGCTGGAGCTCTGGATGTCACAGTGCCCTGCTTAATGCTGACCTCCAGTCAGCATCTTAAAAATCAGGGCAGGAGAGTGATGAACACTATTTTTTTGGGAATATTTTTTTTCTCCCCAGATTGAGGGTTTCAAAAAAGAAAATGTGTATGCAAACACATAGCACCTCTCTTGTTGTTCCCTTTTCCTTGAACTCTGTTATTTTCAGTATTTTCAGTATCCTTTTCAGTCATTGTGTCTTCAGCTTTCCTAAAGACTTCCTTATTCTGTTATTTCAGGAATAGCCCCCCTCCCCCAAATCTACTTTCTACCAGTTGTACTCAGCTATGGAGAAACATACAGAAGCTTCCATTGCTAATCCCTGTTTGGAATTATTTATCTTTAACCCCTTCAAAAGCTTTCCAGGGTCATTAATGCTCAGTTGTGTAGCCACATTTCATTGCAAATCAAAGAGCCCTTTGTCCATGGGTGGATGGGAGAGGGTTGCTTCAGTCAGGGTGCTACTGAAGATGTGAATGCTCTCCTTGAGGCAGCTCTGACTGATACAGAATTTGGATAAATCCTACTGCCGAAGGCACTCATCAGAATAAAACCACTGTTTGTTCTGGTGTGGCATTTCCATCCTTTATAAAACTTGGCTGAAACTTTACTGGATTCCAATGTCCTGTGCATCCTCATGAGGGCATTATTTGTTGTAATAAATGATGTGGATAGTGCTCCTGTATTTAAATATTCAGCGTGGAAACGTTTGTGCGGGCATCATGAAAACTTTCTGTGCACTGCAAACTGGAAGCAGAGATGAAACCATGCATGGGATTTACAGAGAGAAAGGAGTAAAAAAGAAAACCCCAAAACAGGTCCTGCAGCGATGGTATGGGAGTATTTGAACAGCCCTAGACCCTGCAGGGGATTATAACTCAGGAGCAGAGTTGTTTTCTCCCTCCTCTGATCCACAGCTGCTCTGCAGCACCAGGTTTCCCTATCCTTGTGAAGAGCTGATCCCTCTGCTGCCTCCCAAAGCGGTTCATGGAAAGCACCAGGAGAACGAGCTGAGTAAAAGGGCTGGATGAGTGATTGGGTGTCACAAGGAGAGTGTGAACTGTCTAGACTCCAAAAATGCCTCTGGTTTGTGAAATCCTGCCTGTGACACTCATAAGGCCAATACCTGTGCGTGTTGAACCCATTCAATGCAAGGCAGACAGTCAGATTTCCAACAAATGTAATCTTTTTTTTTCTTTTTTCTTTTTTTTTTTTCCCAGAATACATTGTTTCCAGCTGCTTTATTAGCTGAAGGATGCAGTATCTTCACAGTCAAGTAAGATTTAACTTCTGATGGATGCACAGCACACCATGATTTTTGGAGGTAGGGTTACTTTTGTATTCCTATATTGTCTGTGGAAGTCACAATATTTAAAGCTATCTTCAAAACCATCAGCCAAGTACCTCCTGAACCTTCCTTATACAACATTATAACCTACTTTTTCAAAGCAAATCAACCTCTGAAAATGTTGGTAATGCCAGAATTCTGGATGTTTGTACCACAGCAGAGAGATTTCCACCTCCATGGTCTCAGTTTGGCAGGAAAAGTATTCCTTAATTTGCTTGGTGTGATGAAAGCTGCCTCATCTCTTCTCCAGCCTTCTGAAACAAGTGTCTGTAAAAGAGCAAGCTGTGTTATGGAGCTAGAGAGCTGGTGATGACACGAGCCTGTTGGTTTGAAATGGTTTTTCATTTATGCAGCTGTAATTATTTTTGACCAGTACTTGTCTGGTACCAGCATTTTGCAAATGCTGTGACAAATGGAACTGGTGAGAGGACAGCACTTTGTTCTTCACAAGTTCAGCCTCATGAGTCGTGACTTGGGAGGTCCTGTAACATACAGATCATCTCATTGATGTTAGACTGAATAAATATGGATTTGCTGCACCCCTGCAGCTAAAATCCCTGGTTGCTTTAAATTGCACCTCATTTCTTCCAGGGATGGAGAATTTAATGAAATTATTTAGCAGATGAAGCTTTATAGAGATCCCTTTAGACAAAATGAATGGCTTTAGCTAATACTGTTTTTCTGAGATGGAAGGGAGCAAGTGTATCAAAAAGCATCATGTTTAATCTCATCATTTTCATCTACTAAAGGTTTTCATGAGTTATTAGGTGAGGTTATTTGGATGGAAAACATGTACATAACAGATGAGTGTTTCACTCAGGTATGTTATTTAGGTTTTGAGAGGCACCATTACTTATGATCCTGCCCAAAATGATGGATGCACTCAGAGGGGTTAAGCTGAAGCCACAGTTTCATGAATCACCCACCAAAATCCAATTGCACTGGAAATAGGGGAAATGTGTGAAATGAGAGGATTCCCCTGTACTTAAAAATATGAAAATAATCATGTGAGCATGTTTTTTGTAGCACTGCAAGAGACATTTCAGGGGTAGAGAGAAAACACAGCTTCCTTGGAACAACAGCTGGGGAAACATGACAGAGTAGTTTGGTATTTTTTGACAGCTACAATATCCACTTTTCTGGATTTGGCAAATTTCTGTCATTTCTGTCATTATTGCACCAAAGGTGGCAGTTCAATGCCTTAGCTTTGCACCTGTATCTCCTACTGGTGATAAAGAGGAGCTGGTGGCTTGTGGCAGCAGAGGATGGATGTGGGCTGCACATGGGGACAGGGGGACATGGCCCAGATGAGCTCAGCACGTGGGACTGTGGCAGGATTCACCTGCCTTGCCTGCACCCTGATGGATGCAGCTGATTAACACAAGCCATTAGGAATAGCTGCTGTGTTTGGTTAATTCAGTAACAAACTGAACAGAACACATGGGAGTGTGTGTGTGTGGAGATACAGATTTTGACAAAGGCTGGATATAGATACTCTGGCTTTGACAGTCTGAAATCTATTAATGCTTTAATTAAAGTGATCTGTGGAGCAGATGAGGAATACATCAGAACCACTCTCACTGGAGAAATAACATCAGGATGTATATAAAGCAGCTGTGGTTCAGATTCTGTTATTTTCCAGTGCTTGTTTTATGCTCTTATATGAATATGATAATAAAATCTTTACAACTTTGTATATTCCTGTCATGGTGTAGGGTAAATCTGGGAGAAAATTTTGAAGGGTTTTTTTTAGAAAGTAGTCTTAAGTGGTGTTTTTCTTAATCAGTTTGGAAAAAGATTTTTTGGAGAGAAGTGGAAAATAATCAACTAGTTATAGATCCATTGGGTCATTGAGTGTAATTTTTTTCTATGCTGTGAAGGTCTTTTATGGAAAAGGATTCAATAGTGATTTCTGACCAGTTGTTCTGACTTCTGATTTTATGCTAGTTGCTTTGGCTTTTGATTTCCCATTAGTTGCTTTGATTTTTGATTTTGTCTTAGGAGCTTGGTTGGAGGGTCTTTCTCTTGGATCATTGCAATCCATTGGCTGATTTGCTTTATTTGTGTGCTATTGAGTTACCATTGGGGCTAGGTGTAGGTTTTAGGGTTAGGGTTTAAGGTTAAGTTGATGGTTAGGGTTAGGAGTTAGGGTTTGTATTAGGTTTAGGGTTTTGTTTAGGGTTAGGCTTTGGTTTAGGATTAGGGTTGCTTCTAGGATTAGGTTTAGTGTTAGGACAAGTCTTAGGTGTTGAGGTTAGTGTTAGGGATTAGGTTACAAAATTATAAAAGTGAACAGTACTAAACTATGAGCTATTCCTTCAGTGCTTTCCCATTATCTTTTCCAGGCTTATACTGTCTCCATGCTGATATTGTTTTGTGAAAAGAATTCTCCCTTCTCCCTCCCAGCTCTTTCTCTAGAAATGTGTAAGTTGTGGTTCTGCTTTTGAGTAACTCAAAATTTGCACTTAAACCTGTGTTGCTTTTGAAGAGCACAAGATTTATTTTCTTCTTTCCCCTCTGATCACACCACTGGCTGATTTAAAAGCTCTTGTCTGGTATAAAAGCTAATTTTGTTTCATTAGTGATGACAAGAACCATGTTTACAGGGGTTTGGTTGTTGCATGACATCATTCTAGGACATCTTAAAAATATGTCCTGACACAGATGTAGATTAGTGTCAGACAGGGAAGGTCAGAGCCAGGGAGTGGGTGGCCTGAAACGCTGACTTTTTGTTATGGTTCCATCATCTAAAAGCAGAACATCTCCACCACCTCCTTCTGCAGACTCTCACCTCTCCAGTTCTTCCTTTTTCTTTCCACTCCCCATTTGCATTGGAATGGCTGATTTTGTAGTATTGGACCATTGAATTATTCATGTTGGCTCACAACTTAACATATTTATAAAATATACAGGGTCAGACTACAGACTAGGCAGAGCTGGCAAAAGACAGAAGTGGATGTGATGTATCAGTTTCCTAATTCTTAGTAGAATCACAGAATGGCTTGGATTAGAAGGGACCTTAAAATTCAGCTTGTTCCACCCATCCTGCAATGGGCAGGGACACCTTCCACCAGACCAGGCTGCTCAAAGTAATATCAGCTAACATGAAGTAGCAATCCTCTCCTGGTTTTATTCTAAGGGAAAAACAGGGTATTATTGTAGAGAATTCCTGGGTTTTTTTAATGAAGAAGATCCAGTTTTTGCATGTTGTAGCTCTGGGAAGTAAGACAAGTATAAACAGTTTAACCAGAGGAGAAGAACAAAGTATTTCTGTTGCCCTAAGGGGATCCAAGTGAAAATAGGACATTTAAAATCTGGCTAAAGAAGCTGTACCTGATTCGCCTTGGAATGACAGCCTATATCAGGATTCATAGGGTTTTACATAATTCCTCCCTTTATAATTTGGCTTTTGTGGGATCCAATACCTTGGATTTACAACTCATATGGAAGTTATGTGATATTTTAGATTTTTTTTTTTTAAGGATGCCATAGAACAGATTGATCTTTGCTGGTCTTCCACTGAAGTCAGTGAATTTATGCCTTGAGGCCAAAACATTCTTTTACCTCATTGTGATGTTAAAATTAAGGAGCTTTTAAAGTGTCAAATAAAAACAAACAACCAACCACTAACAAAAACAAAACCCAAAAATCAACCAACCAAACAAAACCAAACAAAAAACAAACCAAAACAACAAACTAACAAAAAATCCAAAACAAAACCAAACAAACTAACAAAAAAAAAAAACCAAAAAAACCCTGAAAAACTCTAAGAACAACAAAAAATCAACTGTCCAACATTGACAATGAAATTTCCTGGTGTGGGAGGAGGATGGGAATATAAAAAAAACAATAACCTCTCCTGGCCTACCTTCTCTTGATAAAATGTTAAAGAAATAACCCTTTTCCTCCCCAAAAAATCCAGTCGTTAAAAATTAAAGGGTATCTTATGAAAACTCTTTTTGTAGTCACCAAAATTTTCACAGTATAGAAGCAGATCATGGAAAGCTCAGCAGTTTGTTGTGCTTCTGTGTAAAATAAAGCCATCCCTGTGTGAAATGGGTGCACAACATAACAAAACCCAAGGATGTCTACAAAAATAAAATCAAGTGATTTGTGAGTAACATCTCAGGTTTTAAAAATTTTTGAAAAATATCTGAGTCATCCTTGGTTTTGCCTGTCAAATCACTGGTGCAAGGAGATATTAAAATGATATTTATGATTGCTGAGCCACTCCAAGGAAGCTTCTCCCTCCTCCATCTGGACATGTGTAATCCCAGTCCTTTTCCTCAGTCCTGGAGAGAGCAGGTTGGGAAGCTGAGCCTCCTCCATGTGTTTTTCCTTGCTGAGGAGGCAGGAAATCCGAGGAGAAAGCACATGGAGAAATCCAAGAAGCAATTCTTTCCCTTCCTCTCTCAAAAGCAATTCTTTCCCTTCCTCCTTCAAAAGAACTCTTTTGGCTCTGATGACAGACACCAGCTCATGGGAGGGCAATGGTTGGGACTACGTTTCTGCATGTTTTACCTCCAAATTCTTGTGAATAGATCTTGCAGGACCAGCTGTCTGCAATTAGAAACTCCCTTTTCCAGCACATACAGAGCAAAGTCTGTTCAATGTTGCAGCCAGAACTTTCCACGGGGCACTCGTGTTTCATAAAAAACATGGAAGTGGATTTAGATGAGCAAAACAAACCCCTCACATGGGTAATTTAAAAATCACGAGATGAACAATGTTTTTTTTTTGTACTGGGAAGGTTTGTTTATTTTGTGTGGCAAGCTGCTGAGAAAAAGTCCTGTTGAGGAGGGGAGGAAAAATGTCTGGGGTTTTTTGTGCTGCAATTTTGCCTGCTGTTCTCAATCATTATCTGCAAAGTTATGAAATTCAGTTAAATAATTTTAGTCATCTCTTGGCTGTGGGAAATATGTAACTTGGAGAGATAAGGAATTATGAAATTGTGGAAAAGTTAAGTATCAGCCAAGTGATTGTTATGTTTTTATACCATTTCTGCTGACTTTTTTTGCAGCCAGACATACACTCAATTTTATAGGGCTTCCAGAGAGATTGATTAATATTTCTTTAAATATTTTAAACCAAAAACAATAAGAGAGGATTCTGAAGAGTTTCTGAAAGAGCAAAGAAAGCCCAAGAAATGGTCTTTATTTGGACATGGAAATCTTGCTGAAATCACTGAGCAGTTTGGCTTCCATAGAGTCATGGAGGAAAAGTACTGAAGGAAGTTATGAGCATTAACCAAAGTGTGGCCTAAGAAAACACCAAAATGACCTTGAAAGTACCCAGACATTATTTTGCTTGGTGCGATGATGGAGGAAATATTTTTCCAATGCTGAACCATCACGTTCTCTATTCCACAAGGGCTTTTGGGAGGGCAGGGAATATGTAGGCTCTTCTGCTGTATGTGTGATTGTAGTTGTAAAATGCCAGCATGTGGCATCACCAGCCAGTGAGCTGTTTGGAAAAAAATATCAAGAAATAACCTCTGTTAGGAAAATAAAACAAATTTGAGCTGTGTAGAACAAAATAATGCCTCAGAATTTAATTATGAGGTAAAATTCCTCCCTGTTTCTGTCCTTGCATTGTTCACGGCCATCATTATTGCAAATGCTGGAGTAGATGGAGCAAACAGCTCTGGGTTTTTGTTAATATGGCACTTATATTTTATAAGGAAGTTTTGTATATTCATACCTTTTATATTTTATACAGAAGTTATATTTTGCATTTTTATGATTCTTCCTCTGTGTGATGGGTGCTATCTACCACGTGTTATTGAAGCCACAGGAAGGTGGTCTGTGGCAAAATCAGTTCAAGACTATCGAGGAAGGTGTTCTGTGGCAAAATCAGGACTGTTTGTACCACCCCAGTTTGTCTCTGCTCTAGGGCAGTAACCTGCAGCCCCTCAATTTTTGCTTCCATTTTAAGCCAGAGTGGTGCCCAGAAGCCAATTTAACCCCCATAAATTTAGCCCACCAAAAAACCCCACCAGGTGGTGTGGGCTGGAAGTCAGTCAAAAACAAGGAGGTGTCAAGGCCATCAAGCCTTTTTTATCCACCCAGCATTTCATGATGTGAAACAACAAGCTGAAGGAACTTTTTCATAATTATGTTGCGCATTAATGATATTCACAGCTGCATTTAATCCAAAATGAAGCCCCCGTCATGTATAAACCCCACTTAAAGGTCAGACAGCGATGTTGAGCAGCTGAGAGCCTGCTGCTGGCCTTCTGTGTCAAGAGGAACTGCAGCACTGGCAGCAGTCAGAAGAAATGGCACACATATGGCAGTAAATCAACAATGATTCAGCCAGCAACCTCTCCAGAAAATATTATGTGGCTAAAATGCATGGTTTAAATAAACAGTATCACAGAAACATCCACTATCCGTGCATTACACAGATTTGCCAGCCAGTACTTGGATGACTGCAGCCTAAGTTAGTCTTGATCTTTAGATAATAGGTTTTGTTCTTTTGGCAAATTGGATAATAAAATAATAGCAAAAATCACCTTTAATGATAAATGTAAATTCAGAGTTGTACATGTGAAAAGTACTGGGCATATCTGGAAAGCGTTACACTGGAAGAATATGAATGTCAGAGGGTGAGTCTGAAATGTGAATGTTCAGCAACTTTTCCTGTAAATACTGAGAACATTTTTCCTCTTTTTTTTCCTTGGCTTTTGGTGATTTTTTAGTGCTTCCATGAATTCCAGACGAGGCCTGCCTAAGTGATGGGCAGGTGTGACTTCTCAGGGCTCAAATGGGGAATAGCACAAACATTAATCACAGAACAGGAGCCCTGGGCAGAGTCAGAGTGCATTGTCTGCCAAGCAGTTTCCTGCAGATTACTTGATAACCATATTAAGATTGATCACACAGTGCTGATCTTTTAGGTGATGGGAGCTGACCCACTGTTCAAGGGGGTTAATTTGCAATTTCACTGTACCCAACGGAGATAATGTAATGCAATTTACTAACAGGATTCCAAGCATGCGCACCCTTAACCCTGTTTTGGGAAGAAAGTATGGCCAATTCACTTTATCAGTCCTCTTTTCTACAGGGAAGGATCCTTTTTTACAGAGGTTTTACACCATTATTATTATTATCATCATCATCATCATTATTACCATCATCATTATTATTATACTGAAGAAGTTTTAAAGACCTATTACATAATCTACATACCAGAGAACAATGCCTGATCCAACCCACTCCCTGCTAGGCAAAAAAAGTGGGAAAATAATTGCTGACAATCCTTTACAAATGAATTCTCCCTGTTAATTCCTAAGTCCCTGCTACAATGCATGGTGGGGTGTAAAAATTAATTGTGAGCAAAGCAATATTTGATGATCTGAGAAACCTTTTCCAACGTAAACAATTCTATGTTTCTATGTTCTCTTTAATGAATTATTGAAATACCTGAACAATCCTACATATGCTTTAAATTGGTATTGTGAGAGAAAATTTTAAATTAATGCTCATATGATCAGAAACTAGATTTTGAAGAGGGAAAGTGTTAAGGAGAAAGTGTTGATGATAATTTATAGTAGTCATAGCAACCTAGTTCTTGCTTTTGTAGCCTTCCAGTCTTACTGGATTGGAGGGGAGGCAAGAGGGAAGAGGTTTTGTTGTGTCACAAGCCAGGTTTGCTCTGCTGACACTGCTTCGCTCTGGCTTTTCCGTAGTTCTCTCAGTGCGCAATTGCTCCAACATAATCCCTTCATGCCATCAGGAGTAGCTCAGGGAAGACAATAGACCTAAAGGAGCAGTTTGAAAGCTGAGGGCTGGGCAGTCAACTTCCTGCTGTTATTTATGGGATAGGTTCTGAGAGGCCTGGCTTTTCCAAAACACTCAGCAAAAGGTTTCAGATGCTGAACTTTGTTGCAGGGATGTTCTAAACTTAAGCATGACAATACTGACGGTTTAAACAGTTTGGGTTCTTTTTTGGATCTACACCAAAGTGACTTTGCTGGAGAGTGCTGTCTTAATTAAAAGAAATCTTTTAATTCTTGAGGGATGGTGGCACTTCAGAAAGTGTAAGGAGTCAGTTCTAAGTCAGAGCTGTGATCAGCAGGAGTCTGAAGGAATGCCCTGTCTCAAGCCCCATCAACTTTCGCACAGTCCGATCTGCTTGCTGTGCCCGGTGTGCCTGGGTTTGTGCGGTTGAGCCCAAAAACATCGATGCCAAAAGGGCTCTGCTGGTTCATGGGGAGCTCTCCCTGCTGCAGTTCATCTCCCAGCACTGCCTGAGCCTCAGGTGGAGCGTGGGAGGCTGGGGAAGAACGGAGCATTCTGTGCTGGAGAGCTGCTCCGATGCTGCCACCTTCAGCCGTGCTGCAGCAACTCAGGGAGCCTCAGCCCGGGTTGCACACCCAGGCTGTGGGGTTCTGCTGCACATCTCTCTGCTGCAAACAGCCTCAAGCTGTTCCTTGGAGGAATTCAAGGTATTAATCGCAATTAAATTTCCTGGAATGAATTAAACACAAAAATGGTGTACCTTGATAGGTATCACTGAGTTGTTCCCACTTAGAGAAGTTGTCCCGGGTTTGATCACACCCGGAATGCACAGCTCTAAAAAATTCATCTGAGAGCAAACTTCTTCAGGAAGGCAAACTATTAATTATGAATGCATTGTAAGTTTTAGAAAATAGAAATAACAAGCTCCAGACCCAGTTGCTTGGGTTTTTTTTTGTTTTTTTTTTTTTTTTGTTTGTTTGTTTTAATAGTACTTTAGAATAAATGCAGCACTTCATTTTCTAGCAATACAAAAGGAAGCAAATTCTATTATTCAAACAAATTTTCCAGGTGTCCTGTTATCCCTAGGACCACAAAGGAATTTATGGAAGTACGGCTCTGCTCACAAATTACAGATTCAACCTTCTTGAAATGTGGTAGGCAGGATACTCTCTGTAAGCCAGTGTATACCATAGGTTTTCAGCTAATGGTCTAAATATAAACTGAAAAAAGAAATCTTAGTGAAAAATCTATTATTTTAAAGAAATGTTGAGTTGGCTGGCAGTTGTATTTTATATTTAAACTCTAAAGTAAGAAAATCAGCCTTTTATTAAGTAGTTCTTGAAATGTTAGGAGTATTCTTTGAGTATTGTGTGTTGTAATGACCAGTGAAAATTTGTATCTAATTAGCAGAGCAACGTCTTTCACAAATTAGAATAAGTTAATCAACTGGTGCTTGGAATAATACCTGTTAGTCTCATTGAAAATTGAAACTGTGATTTATTTTTTTTTCATAATGGACAAAAATAGAAAAAAAATTAATAATTTATCTTTTTTGATAAAGAACTTGAAATGTTTGGCTTTGTTAGGTAGCTCATACTGAAACCTTTTTCAAATTATACCAAAATGTTGTCCTCTTGCCTCGTAAGACGGTTCAAATTTTAAAATGTACTTCAGTGTGAATAAAGAGAAAAAATAGTTAGGTACTCTTTCAAAACAGTTAGCTCATGTTAAATTAAATAATACATTTAAATTTCTTAATTCAGCTGCAGCAAAAATGTTTCTAAATTTTTCTAAATTGGTATTCCCACATGAAGTTTTTTTTCAAGTTTTGTTTAACCTCCAAAACTATTATTTTTTTACGGTTTATTTTCCCTTCTCTGATTCAAAGCTATAAAACTTTCAGGAACACTGAACAAGAACTTGTCCTAAGCCTGAAATCCCTGCTAGGACACAGCCCAGCCCTTGGTCCATTGTGGTTTGATTCCAGCTGGGATGTTTTTGATGGAATACATCCTAGCACGTTCTGTAAGTCCTGCTTCCAGGAGGGCAGGGAATTGATGCTGCCTGCATCACTTGGAAAATGGCCCGGGACATGACCTGGGTGAAATAAGTAGTGCAGATTTTTTTATTTTTTCGTTATTTATGTTCAATGGCAAACAGTACTTTGCCATTTGTTAATGGTGTGGGGACCATTGCATGTGACACAGTAATTCTTGGGAGGCTCTCCACAAAGAAAATGCTTCATACGAGCTTTTCAAGTAGAAAAATAAAAACAAACCAAAAACCTTCCAGATTTGTAAGCTCTGCTTTATCTGAGCACAGAAGAGATTTTGTGTAGGTAGGAGAACTGCGTGATGGAGCTGCCCATTGCACTCAAATTAAGCAGGAGAAGGCTGGGGCTGCATCTCTGTGCACAGGCTGTAGCAAGTTGTTCAGCTTTCTTAGCAGTTCTAAACGGTTTCCACCTCAAAAATGCTTATCTTTATACGATGTCAGGGTATAAAATTCCATCTGTAATTCCAACCCTGGGTTCAGCTAAGATGTTTTCCTGCTTTCCAGCCCTCGGGAATCCTGGCTACAGCCCCCAGCTCTGCTGGCTCACCAATGCATTCACCCTGGCCGAAAAAATCTGGGAGGCTGGCTTCAAACCTTCAAACCTCCCTTGCAGGAGTGGTTGAAATCCTGGGCCTCTTTTCTCCTTCTGCACACAGGCTCTGTTCCTTACTTGGGGTTTATATTTTGTCAGGGTTTTTTGGTTTTTGGATTTTTTTTAACCCACACACGGCTATCTGTGTTGGCTTCCAGTGCCATCTAGTGGGATGTCATCTTATTTCTCCAGTACGGACATTTCAAGCCTTTTTGTGTGTGAGTATGTTGGTTCCTCTCTGTACACTGCTGTGCCCTCCAGAAATGAACCGTTTACAGATATTTATCCTCATTTCTGAGCGTGTAAACTAGAAGTTGAAACGTAGCAAAAAAGTATAGAATGATATGTTTGCAAGTAGATTTATTGACAAAAGTTTATTTTTCTTCAGTGAAAACATTTGAGAAAGAGTGCAAATATTTTGATTTTTTAAATAGTACAGCTGCTTGTTTGCTCTGGGAGCACTGTTTCTCTAATTGTGCACCGTGTTTTCTGTGTATTTTTTATGTAAGCACTATAAAATTATATTTTTCCATTCATAACCTTTTATGTGCTTTGAAATAATGACATAGACAATTTTCAAATTTTTTTGCTTATTATCTAATTCTGTGGTTTTAGACACTGCTTTGGTTCCCTCACTGCCCAAGTGGTCTTAAGGATACTGTAAGTAAAAGACTTACTTTTTTTTCTTTTTTAAATTCTGACTTATGTGGATAAAGTAATATGTGATACCTCTAGATTTACGAGTGCAGGGTGGGATCTGTTATTTACATTTTTATCAGCTGTTGGCCCAGCTCCCTTGGCTCAATGCTTATGAAGAAGTATAAATCCTAACCCCAGCCTCATTAATTGCATCTGGGGAGATTACTTAGAGAGACTTTGTTGAGGTGCCACTGGCTACTTGTGTGTACTCTCCTTTTAAGTCACAATATTTTAGCCAGCATCAGTGGGAAGGAGAGAATTGTTTGGAAAGGTTTTGTGATAGAGCCATCTTGGCTCATTTCCTTTATATGCATGTGCCCTCTCTCTTTTTTTCCGCTAAAAAGGCACTTTAGGTACAGCTGGTTTGGTGCACAGCACGCAGCTTTGAGGTGCTCTTTGTACTTGGGCCGTGGTAGGTGAGGATTTAAGGCTCTTGGTCTTTCTTTGAAATGTATATAAAACATATATTTTAAAAGACCTATCTCAAAATACTCTGCTATGAAAAAGAAGCAATCTGTGAGTTATGAGAGTTTTCATTTCTGTTCCTTGTGCAAATGTGGTACTGCCACAGAGAGGGAGGGCTCTCCTGTCCCAATGCTTTCAAGTTTATTACTGATGACAGAGTAACTGAGGCTCCTGAGAGCTTCAGTGGGGATGATGAGAATGCAGAGCTCCTAGCATCAACATTTTTGGCACATTGAGACACCTGGACCACATGTGGAAACTGTCACTGTCTGCTGAGCAGTTAATGTGCCCATCAGTTATGGCGCAAAGTGTTCTGTCTTTTGGAAAGCAAGGGGGACAGAACCCAGTATCATTCAGCTCAATGTAACTGCTTTGTTTTGCACAACACTACGTGAAGTGGCTGAGTCCCATTGTTGAAAGTGTTGCAATAAAAATATTAAATGGGTTTGCACGTGGAGCAAAGAACACTAAGTACCTTTAACGTGGTAGTGAGAGGTTTATGGTTTTTAGCATATATCAGTTACTACCACCAGCTTCCTCTCAGCCTCGTTACACTGCAGTTTTAGGTTAGAGAGGTTTTTTGTGAACAGACTGGTCACTTCTACCTGGCTGCAAATGTTACAGACAATTGGATTTCTAGAGCAGCAGCATTGCTGTGGGGCCCACTTCATGATTTCTGGGTAGTTATCAGTGGCATACTCAGACCCACAGTGTCCCAAAACAATTTTCCAGTAGCACAACAGGTCAGCAGAAAGTTTCACAAAATCTCAGACTTTTTGAGAGCTTATTAACAATTTTTTCTTTCATGTACCACCAGGCTTTAAAATGTGTTCTTTTAAATAATTTCTTTTTTATTAAAAAACAACAAAAGCAACAAAACCCACTTGAGAGTAATACACAAATACATTATGTGATGGTCCTAAGTTACCCTGTGATTTCAAAAGAACAACAAACTATTTGACAAAGACCGTCCTGCAAAAAATTTCTGAGTAGAAAGAATGATTGGTTCTAGCAAAATCCACTCACTCCTGATATCCTGTTACTTTGAACAGGAGTAAAATGTGAATGAGAACATGACTGGACTCATATCAAGAAATGTTTTTTTGGTGTATATAATCATATTAATTGAACAGAATCTCATACAAGGGTAAAATTCATAGTAAAGATGTCTTTATTCCAAAATAATAATAATAATTATAATAATTATAATAATTATAATAATAATATGTTAGGCAGACAGCTACAAAACATCTACACAAGACTTTGGTAAGAAATGTTCATGGTAGCTTTTTCATAATTCCACAGCAAACAAAGACAAGAAAGGAAATTTAAAAATGCAATCAAACAAAACTTCGTTTAACTCATATGTTGCACAAACAGTCCTACTGTACTTTTGTTAAGCCGCTAACTTTTATTTTTTATTATGTGTAAAGATTCTATTGTTTGTATATTAGAAAAAAAGAGTATGCACAATGCTAAGATCTGGTAGTGGAGGTCTACAAAACTGGTGTGACATCTGTGCTTTGAGTTCAGCAGGATTATTCAGGACATCAGAACAATAACAGTTCTTATTTATATTGACTGATAACCAGTGCCTATTACACTACTAGAAAGTTTACAGTAACAATGCAAGACTTCTACATATTGTATATCAGAGCTTTTTCTTTTTTTTCTGAATAGAAAATCAACCTCTTTTTTTTTCTTAATTTGTTTTTGTTTGTGTTTCTTTTTTTTTTTTTTATAAAATGTAACAAGCCTAAATGTTTCTCTTATATCAAGTTAGAAGAAAGACAAGTGATCTGTAAAAGGCTTCAACAGAAAAGAAAGTGTAAAGAGCTGAACATATGCCGGAGTGGTCACACATTTCTGACCCGGTGCAATTAACTTGTCATTTCATCTAATAACAAGGTGGGGGAAAAAGCGATTTGCAACATTCAGAACTTTAATGAGCCTAAGAGAAATGACTGGAAATCACACTGAACAGCCTTCTGAGAGAGAAAAACAAAAAAAACGATGTGGATTATCAAATTAGTAAGAAGCACAGAGAAAGGAATGCCAGGTTGTTTTAATGGATAATTTTGTGGGCATGTTCAGAAAGGCGTTGTACGTTTTCTATACATGTATTTGGACTACGTGGCCTTTGGCAAAGGGAGTATTTAGTAGACAAAACAGCTTGATGAACTGGAACAAATGTGAAAATGAAAATACAACACTGGGTTCCATTGACTGTTTGCTGAAACAGGCATGGTTTTGCAAGATAAGCTTGAACAAGTGGTGGTAAGGATTGATGAGATAAATCTGCTTCCTGAACTCAGCAGATTTTTTTCCATTCAGGAGAAACTTCTGCTCCCTCTACCTCAGACTCACAGATCCCTCAAAGCCTTTAAAAGCACTCTGCCACACATTTTCTGGCCAAAGATTACTTTTGTGAGTGAATGGCCTCAGCTGGGACACCCTCTGCCAGCTCAGCCAGAGATGTGGCTCTGCCCTGTCTGAGCCCCTGGCATTGATCACTGTGGCCTTTCTCTGTAGTTTCTTCACCCAAAATATGCTCGGGTGGTCACTCCTCCTGTACCTATATAATTCTGTTTTTTCATTGGTTTTTCTTTATTTTTGGTCATAAAAGTGAAATGTAAGGTCCTAGATGCATTAGTGAGAGTTAGTCTTGCTGCTATACTGTAATGGAAGTGCTGTAGAGACATAAACCGCATGATTTTGGAACAGGCACAAGGAGGCAAGCTATCTGAATTAAGTGAGCCAAGCTGTGCAAAAAGTAAAATGTTTGGTTTTAGCATTAAACCTTGTAGTATTCTTTTTTTCTCCTGGTTTGGTTGGCTATGGGTGTGCACCCATTTAATTTAGCAGCAGAAGAGAAGGTTCACACTGCCATGGTTCTATTATTTCCCTGGCCTTTCCTTCACTCCAGATCTGTCGGAAGAAGTAAAATACCTTGAGAAGGGGTGGGATGTGTGGGCTGTGGAAGTTCTGAGCAGCCCTTGCAGTGTTGAGTGGAGAAATGCTGATGAACAGCCCTGCTGTTCATGCCGCCAGCCCAGTAAGCCTGTTCAGGTACAGAGGATCCCCAGGGTGGTTGTGGTGGGGAAAATGAACACTCCGAGGGCTGTGGTGCACAGCAATATTTGAAACCCAGCTGTCAGGTCCCAAGGGTAGTGACCAAGTGCTAAGGAAGTGAGTAAATTACTTAAGGCTGGTTTAGAGACAATCAAAAACAAATTTTCTCCATTCATTTCTCTCAAGCTTTATTTTCAGTGCATTTTTCTTACTTCCATAGAGACATAGGGTTATGCTACCTTGACTGGACCAAAAGGTAACCCATCACCTTCCTCTCTTAATGTTGGATTATTAATGGAAAACAAAATTACAGGAAAATATTGTATTTCAGTAGCAAGTGTGTCCCAAGGGTCTCTCTGATTACACCTGACTCTGTGTAGGGATGAGAGCTAAATTCTGCAGGAGATGGGGTAAAATTGCAATTAGAAGAGTGAGGAGATATTTTCTAATCTCAGGCAGTTTTTTAATCACTTAAGTACTCAGCGAGGCCATTTAACCTGGCTAGGATATCCACAAATGGGTAATCCTTACAAATATAGTAATTTTTAGATCACGCTATACTCTGAGTAAAAAATACAGAAATGACATTGCTGTCAATGTATTCTCATGCCAATCTATAATCAGTTTTTTTAAAAGACTGTCATTGTTTCCTTTCAGAGGCTCATTTCAATTTTAAGGTATGCATGAGAGCCTGGCTCACCTTTTCTCTACCATTTTTGTTTTATTACAAACCTGTTTCCCTCTTCACCTGTGAATAAGATCCTTGTGAAACTGAATCTAATTTTTTAGTGTTGCTCATGTTGAAGACATCCTGTGGCACAGCTGTTTCATCACTCTGGACCAATTTCTACTAATTCTGTGTCAATTTTGAAAGGCAATGGATAGACCCAGTATGGACTGTACACATATTATGATATTTGCATGTTTTCTTTATTTGCTGTCTTGACTGTGATTGTGTAGTAGTCAGACATCACTATCAAGCTGCAAAAACTACTTCCTTTCTAAGTTTTGAAGAAAAAAAGGCCTTCTTGCATGGATCACAACGTCCATGTGAAGAGAAGAGTTTAGGATTATTATTATAATAATGATTATCAGCTTAATCCAATACTATGAAAAGATAAACATGCACTTTTAATGTTTTTGAACCAGCATTACTGAAATTACTCCTTGGCATAGTTGTGTAATCACAGAGGCACTGCTTTAGATTTTTCAAAATCAAATCTAGAGAGAAATCCTCCCACAAATGAAACTTTCTGTCACTTTAACTTAGTTTTGTTAATATGCATGCATCCCATGTCTTCACAAGTGGTATTTCTATATGGCTATTCCATGTCCACAAATGTGTCTGTATTTTAGTTAAATAACTCACCATGACTTAACTATTTTTATGCATTAAGGGCTGGCTGGAGTACTAAAGACTTACTCTCAGCATAAATCTGTGACAAAATATTTATAAAATATTTTTCTTGCACCAGCAAGACTAAAAAGCAAACCACACTGCAAAAATGAAAACTAATATACACTTTATATTTTTGTTGTTGTTGTAAAAAACCAAACCAAGGTTGACTTTCCATTTAGCTCAGAGTGCTTCACTTGGAACCTTGTGTTTTGTTAACAAGGATGGACATTACATGCTCTTAACTCCTTTTTGTCTTTGCAGCTGGTAAACTGAGTGCTTTTGGACCTCTTCTTTACCATCATGTAGCGCTCCTGAATTCCACCTCCACAGAGTGTAGAACACTCTGTCCAAGCAGTCCATGGTTTCAGCCTACAAACTGAAAAAAAATGTGATTTGGTTAAGTTTTCAGTAGTAGAAACCCCTGCTAAGTATAATCAAGTTGCATTTGTCAAACACTGGAGAAAGTAAAAAGAAATTTAATATCTACATTACAAAAGACAGATAAAATTACGAAATCATTAAATGTCAGACAAGAATGAGCCACAACTTAGCAGTAATTCCTGTCCAGACAATGTTAATTATACCACAAGATATGTTTTGTTGATTTGAGGAATCAGTAATTGTTAAGTAGTGTCCCCCAATGGAAAAACAATTTGAGCAAATCTCTTGGAGCAGCCTGAATCTGAATCAGACTACTGAGGTGGAAATTGGTTCAGTTTTGTAATTCAGCATCAGATCCAGGAACAAATATTTTAAATGTTTGAAGCTAACAGGATGTAAAGATTACCACCCAGATCTGCAGAAACCACAATCACTCCTTTGCCAGGTATAAAGTTTAAACTTTGTGTGGAGTAGCTCAAATATTTTTAGTGCTGGGACTAAAATAAATGTAAGCTTAAGCTGGGTGATTTTGGTGATGGTCAAGCACTGAAAGTGGCTGTGTTCCACTGCATGGCTAAAACTTGCCCTTGACTGAAGTGCTGAAGGTGCTCTCACAGAATATGGTGGAGCTGCTCACAAGCTCCTGTCACGCAGAAAAGCCATGAACATCCTGAAAGTGCTTCCACACTCACCTGGATATTGCTCACTATCCAAATTCTTCCTTGCTTGTTCACTTCTCCTTTTCTCCCGGGCCTCCTTCCAGCGCCTTTTTTCCATCCCTGCTCCCCTCAGGCACTTCCTCACTCTGCATTTTGTACGCTGAACAGTCTCGGGGCAAGCTGCTCCCCCAAACTGGGGCTCTATTTTAATCATCCTCGTCCTGATCATGTGGCCTTTGCCACAGGAGGTGTTGCACTCGGACCACTGGGACCACTCCGTTAGCTCACAGTCGATGGCTGCGGGGAATAAGAAACAAAAAGAATTACACAAAATCCATGAGATCTGAACACAGGGTCAAGAAACACACAGATGTGTCTGATGAATGTTTACACCCCAACTGCATGAACTCTATTCAAGCCTCCAATCTCCTCAGCAATTCTTTGGAGGCTGCACGTCAAAATGTTCTGAGTCCATTTCTAGCAGAAGTGTTATTTGATGTGGTCTTTGATTTCTTCTTCAGAAGTGGTGCTGGCAGATCACTAAAACTACAAAGAACATATAAATAATTCTCCTGTGTCTTCTTCAATTTTCCAACCCATCTGTCTGTTTTGTAATGAAAAGCTGTTGAAAATTGAGGTATATTTAAAAAGAATTTGCTACCTCTGACACCTGAGCCTTGTTTTGCTGGTAGTGTTATGCAATAAGCCATATTCACTAATACCATTATATCTTAAAAGTTTTCATCTTTCAGCACTGCTTAACACTTACAACCCCAATGAATAATAATCACAATGATATTTCACATTATTTAAGGAAAACTGAATGAGCAATTACAGTGTAAAAGCCTTTTTAACCAATACTTTCAGTGAAAAATAATGTAATTTGTGATAAAACCTCATAAACCAGCTGGCAACAGGATGCTAAAAGCAATCATACCTCATTCATTCAGCAGTGCCTTAGCCTATCACATTTCACAAAGACTGAAAAGCAACTAGAAATTTGTTCTACCCAAGAAGTGAGGGATTTTAATGTAGTAAGGTAAAAAAACCTCTGCAGCTGCCTCCTCACCCTCCAGTAGCAGGCTGCAAAGTGATACCATTCAGAGGTGTATCAAAGGTGGAGAAAACCCCCTTTGTGCTCTTTCTGAGCTAGAAGAATCACACAGGTGATTTCAAGTCTTCCTTCTTTCTTTCCTGGCAGACAGTCTGCATTTGAGTGATAAACCATGTTTATAATTTTGGCTTATTTCCTCCTGGGGGGTTACCTGGAGCTGTATAGTGTGAAACATGCAGAGCTGTATTCCCATGGAAATATGGGGAATTAGCATGGGGTGAAGTAGGGCAAGCTGAATTTATGACACGGTTGTATTTCAGCTCTCAGTTGCTGAAAGTGATAATACTAATACTAATACTAATACTAATAGTTGTTGTTGTTGTTGTTGTTGTTGCTTAAATAATGCGCAGTAGATACCCCGCCTGTCTAAGAAGTAATGCTAAGAAGTGGTGATAGAGGTTTGATGCACAGATTTTGACACATAGTTAGCCTCCTCTTCCCAGAGAATTTTCCAAACTTACGGCATTCTGGCAGCATGCATTTCTCTGCTTGCTCCAGCTCCTCGTTGCAATCTCCTAGCTCAGCAGCAGATTTCAGCATCCTCTGCCGAGTTCTCTTTCCCTTCCCACAGGTTACACTGCAGTCACTCCACTCAGACCAGGGAGACAGCAGACAGGGGATGGTATCTGGTAAGAAATAAAGAGGTAATGAATTCTTATTATTAACAATTTCTTATTATAAATAAATTATCAAGGTATACATTTTGAAAATAATACAGGTGGGAAAGGTGCTACATTTTATCTGTCACCAGCCAATTATACTTGCTTGTCACAAGCTGAATGGTGCTGCTGAAGAAGCTCAGAAAACTTTATATTAAATTGAAAGGTTTACTTGATTTAAATGTATTTGCTATCTTTTTTTGTATCTAAGTCATATCTTCTGGGTCTCAGTGAATCTGGGGAATAAGTAGTTTAAGGAGCTATGTTTCAATCATAACTCCTGTTAAAAAAAAAGAAAGGATTGTTGCCATGAACAGAACATAATTTAGTCTAAAAAGTGAAACTTCCATATTTAATCTATGAAAAAATAGTTTTAGAATTATCTCTGATGAAAATATAAAGTTTCCTAAGAAATTAATAGTGACAGTAAGGGTATGGCTAGCTGATTGCACAAAAGAAACACCTCAATTTCTGAACTTTTCAGGGGTTAAAAGTGGAGGGCATAGTTTCATTTGTTTTATTCTAGCATAATGGTCAAATGCACCTCACATTGCATAAATTGGAGTTGTTTAGGTATGGCTTGCTGATACACGCACCACTGTGTGGGTCATACAGCAGCAGGATAACACTGAATATCTTTTATTGATGCTCTCATCCTGACACTGTGCTACTTAATGCACAATCCCAAAGATTTTTCTCCTAATTTTAAGGAGGACAAGGAGAAGCAGCATTGCTTCTGGTTTAGCTGTGTTCTTTGTGTGCTGCGGCAATGTGTCAGAAATGTTTCTTTTCCAAGGAGGGGAGAGGAAGTCCCAGCCACTCACGGCATTCGGGCATCATGCATTTCTCTGCCTCAGTGGTTTCTGCCTTGCACATGGATCCATCAGCAGGAGTCATCTTGATCATTCTGTGCCGTCTCTTCATGCCTGTGCCACAGCTGGCACTGCATTCATCCCATTCGCCCCATTCAGTGACAAGGCAGCTGCTGGGAGCTGTTCAAGGTGGACAGAGAAAATTGTTTGTGACTATCACAGGATCAGCTGAGTTGGGAGGACCTCCAAGTATAATGGAGCCCAGCTCCTGGCCCTGCACAGTGTCATCCCCAAGAGTCACAACATGTCCTTGAGAGTATTGTCCAAACGCCTCTTGAACTCTGTGAGGCTTGGTGTTGTGACCACTTCTCTGGGGACCCTGTTTCAGCGCCAAATTTTTTTCTGATATCCAAACTAAATCTCCCTTGACAGAACTTCAGACCACTCCCTTGGGTCCTGTCACTGTCACCACAGAGCAGAGATCAATGCCTGCCCCTCCTCTTCCCCTCACGAGGAATTTGTAACGGCAGTGAGGTCTCCCCTCAGTCGCCTCTTCTCCAAGCTGAACAGACACAGTTCCCTCAGCCACTCCTCACAGGGCTTCTCCTCTGGAACTGTCATCATCCTAGTGGCCCCCTTTGGACACTCTCTAATGGCTTAATAACTTTGTTTATATTGTGGTGCCCAAATCTGCCCCCAGCACTCAAGTTGAGGCTGCCCCAGCTCAGAGCAGAGCAGGACAATCCCTCCCTTGCCCAGGTGGCGATGCTGGGCCTGATGTCCCCAAGGACAGCGATGTCCCTCCTGGCTCCAGGGCACTGCTGACTCATATTCAGCTTGCCAAGGACCCCCAGGTCCCTTTCCCTGGCACTGCTTTCCAGCCTCTCATTCCCCAGTCTGTCTGTACATCCAGGGCTGCCCCATCCCAGGTGCAGAATCCTGAACTTTCCCTTGTTGAACTTCATGTGGTTGGTGATTGCCCAGTTCCTTTATTGGTTGAGGTCTCTCTGCAGGCCCTCCCTGCTTTTGAGGGAGTCATCAGCACCTCCCAGTTTTGGATCATCCAGGAAGTTGCTTAGTATCTTTTCCAATCTCGCATCCAAATAATTTATTAAGGTATTGAAGAGCACAGGGCCTAAGATGGAGCTCTGTGGGACCCCAGTAAGAGTAATATAAAGAATTATTTGAGCTGTGCTGCTGCTATTGGCTGGATTTTTATGAAGCTGAATGAAATACTTACAGCATTCCTCATTTACAATACACTTCTCAGTCTCCTCAGTAGGCACTTTGCACATGGAGCCATCCTCGGGGAACTGTTTCACATATCTCTCCCTGGATCTCGTTCCCATCCCGCAGGAGACACTGCAGGGGGACCACGTAATCCAGTCAGACATCATGCAGGTGGAACCATCTGGAACACAGAGAGCATTCAGGTGTGAGGATTGGCAGAAGTGCTGCCCATGTGTGTGCAGCAGCCCTGTGGTGCTGTCCTCTCCTCCACTGCATCCCTCACTCCTTTTCCTTGTACTTCTGTGCCCTGACACAGCTGAGAGGCAGAGTACACCACAGACAGCTTCCATTCATACTCTTCAGCAGATTTCTCTTGGCCACAACTATAGCAACCAACATTCTTGAGAGCTTTAAAGGAAAAGGACACTCTACAAGGTATTCTCCTACTCCACCTTCCATTCCTGGTTACCTTCATCACTGCAGCCTGGGCCCATGCAGGGCTGAAAGTCTTGGGTGTCTGGGCAGGGCACGCTGAGGTCCAGCTGAGCTTTAAGCATTCTCTGTCTCATTCTCTTGCCCTTTTCACAGGTAGAGGAGCTGCAGGCTGACCATGGGGACCAGTTTGAGTATATACAGGTCTCAGGTGTGTCATCTGAAAAGTGAGGAAAGGCATTGAATGTTAAAAAAGGTCTTCCAATTTCTCCTTCACTTGGTCGATAATTACTTTAAATTCTAATAGGACACGTTATTTCCTTCTGCGTTCTATCTTCTCCATTTTAACCCAGAAGAGAAAATAATTGCCAACTCCATCTACCTTAAAAAAAAAAAAAAAAGTTTATTTGAACCACAAAAATGTTCTCTCTTTTATTGTCTGTATTGTTATTGTCATATCCTAGATATACATGCAATTTCTTTTCTGTCCAAGGGAAAGATACTAGAAGAGACCAGAAGAGATCAAAACCTAAATCACTGTTTGACACTAAGTGGAATTTTTGCTCCTAAGTCAGTTTTGTCCCTTATGTACAAATGACAGTGGGGAATGGAACAAAATATAAATTATTAGTAACACACTAATTTCAAACATACCTTCTTCTTTTTCTTCTGGTGCTAGATCTGCCACGATATCATCTATGTTATCAGGAACGATATTGCACTGCTCCCCCTGCAAAAAAATGATTGTGAACACTGAAGAGAAGAAATTCATCCATGAGAGGTTAAACCAGTACATTATGAGGCATTACAGGGTCTGCAGCATCTTTTTCTCTTCAAATTCCTAGGCATACATAAAGAAAATCCCCAATTAAGCAGATGCAAAATTTTCCAGAATTAGGAGAACTAATTCCTTAAGACAGTTTAAATTTTTTCTGCCATTATCTTTGCTATGGGTAGGTTAAGGAGTGTAGATTTGGAGGCAAGGGGGAGAAAGAATTGATTGTTATTTTGGTTTACAAAGTGGATTTTTGCTTGCTTGAGAATTTTACTTATATGTATTCTACCTTTCGTGCAATTCTCTCAATGACAACTCTAGCCACCAGCTTGATAGAACCTCCTTCTGGATCATAAAATGGGCTCTGAGGATGATCTAGGCTTGTAAGAGGTCTGATCTTCTCCTGAGGCACTGTAGGTTTGTTAGGAGACTGCAATCAAAAAGAAAAAAAATGTTAGAAACTAATAGCTAATAATACAATTAATCTGCAGTAATTAAAACATCTCTGAAATGCTAAACTGCAAAATTCCAGTGGGAGGTGAACTTAGTACACTCATACTTACTGGTAATGGGGATTTGTTCTGTTTTGTTTTTGTGGGGTTTTTGTTTGTTTGGGGGCTTTTGTTGTAAGAAATAGGTGAAGTTTCCTGTGCCAGACATAAGAGTCTGCATTGGATAGAAGCAGCTCCAAACTCAAGTTGATGTTGCTGCTGATGGCACTGCTTTGGTCTGTACAGAAGGGGGTGGGCACCCAAAGGCTTGGTTGTGACCAAAGCCCTCTGTTTATTCAACAGATGAATAAAACAGGTGAACATAAATGAGAAATTCTTTACTGTGCTGTGACCAAGCCCTGGAAAGATTGCCCAGAGTGGGTGCAGAGCCTCCCTTAGTGGAGATACTCAAGGACTGTACAGAATCTTATAACCTGCTCTAGCATGATCCTGCTTAACTAGGGAGATTGGACCAGATGAATTTTATTTCATTTTAAGAAAAATTTTTAGTAGAATAAAAAGTATGAAGGCATGGATGGCATCACCACGGCTCAAACTACTTTCCTACTTCACTGCTCTGAGGTGATGTACTTGAATTAATTACATATGGTGCCTGTACCTCGTAGGTGACGCCGCTGTCGGTGCCAGCATCCCAGGGGATCAAATCCTGCACGACTTTCTGCACCCAGCCGCAGTCCTTGGTGCAGAGATCCTCGGCAGAGAGCCCCACGTTCCAGTCGGGGCTGGGGCCCAGCATGGTGAGAAAGGACATCAGGTGCCGGTGGCGATCCACGGAAAACTCAGCAGAGGGAGCAGCTCGCCTGTAGATGAGGAGGAAGACTGTGAATAACCGAGCCAGATCTGCTTCCAGAGGGAATTGAGTCCAAGAAGCTTCAACATCATTCGGGGAGGTTTGCACTTGTGAAAAAGAAGCTGCCTACTTAGATTTATTTTTTTTTGAAGCTTAATAATAATAATAGTATAACAAGAGGACAATATTTCCAGCACTGGGATGCCTCTGACCACAGTCAAAGGGCACAAGCAAACAGTTAAAATCCAGGTCTCTATATACAGGTAAATTGCTGGGATTACATGCATATTCATTACTTCAAACATTCCTATAAGTCCTTGATGTTACTGCAGTTCTTAGTATTTAAGTTTTTCCTATCATTGCTTATCTGTATAAAACCAGCAAATTTCATCTCTTCTCATGAATTTATTATTGTTTTACATTTTTCTTGATAAAAAATAATGACTTTACTTTGCTTATCTGTATGACACCAATAAATCTCATTTCTTCTCTTAAATTTATTCTTCTTGATAAGAAAAAAAATATGAGTTTTACTCCCTTCCTCTCCCATGCTCTGTCTTGTGTCAGTGTCCCCTTACCACTTAGGCTGGTCAATTAACAGATGATATTCCACAGTTCTTTTAGTTACACAAAAGCTTTTTCACTTCTTATGTTTTGTTAAAGTCTATTCATCTGATTACTATTTCTATAAACGATACATAGATATTATATTTATTACACTACTATTTCTATAAGTAATACAATACATACTTGAGCTGAGAAATTATATTATATTAA
Source organism: Bombycilla garrulus (assembly GCA_013400315.1). Classification (NCBI taxonomy): domain Eukaryota; kingdom Metazoa; phylum Chordata; class Aves; order Passeriformes; family Bombycillidae; genus Bombycilla; species Bombycilla garrulus. The sequence goes on from VXBU01017253.1 coordinate 419,124, forward strand.
GCAGTTAAAAGTTCTTATAATTTATATCATATCTAAATAGTTATGATCAATAACAACAGGAAAAGCTAATAAATGTGAAAGCCAGCACTATCTGGTCATTTTTAACACACTTAATAGTTAGGTAACCAATAATAATGCCCATGCAAGCATAACAGTGCACAGACACTGTGTTCTACTGTAGTCATAAGGAGTTTATTCTTCCTATAAATGCTTAGAAAAATGTGCTATTTATTTGGTAAATGTGGGTGTTCTGGTAAAAATGTGGGTGTTTTTCAGGCTCAAAGCACTCTTAGTACATTAACAATACCAGAACAGCCCAAAGACAATGATTTTTAGTAGTTATCACAAAGTTTGAAAAGTAAGCTATCAAAAAGTTAGCATGTTTTGTTCCCCTTTAAGAGGCAAATTCAAAAGAATTTGCTGATGTTTAAAATGTTCTTGCCACTTCTGTTCCAGAGTCTTTAGAAGTTGTTTCTTACTGTGTAAATTATCTTACATTGAATTAAAGACTGAGTAGTAGAGTTGCTAAGTATTTGATCTCATTAATCCTGCCTTTCCCAGAAAGAAATGCAAATGACTTTTTTTTTATTTTTCATTAGAGATAGAAGTCTGATTTCAGTTTGTCTCATGCAAAGTCATAAAATAATGAATGACAGCATCAGCTTCCCTCAGTGAATGCAGTACCCTGATATATTTGTCAAGCACAGAGGTGTGATTAGTCTTAAAAAGCCTATTAACTGACTTCAAGTAGCTAAAGGATTTACTGCATTATAAGGGTTTCTATGAATTCCCTGTAGGAGTACTCTGTTTGAAATAGAGTAAGCAATACACTAAAAATAATGGAGAGATGTATGTGTGTAGCTGATTTTTAGATGGAGAATATGTCTGCGAATCTGGCAGAACATAATATTCATCATTATATTAATATAGATAAAAAATGTGTGTATTTAAATTACAATGATATCAGTGTTGAAACCCTGTTAAGGAGCACTTCATTGTGAGATTCACTCTGCCTCCAAGACTTTGGATGTGTGAAATATCAGTAAACTTGAGCCTGCCATAATTTTCTAATTCAGAGCACTTTGCCAAAAATCACCAATCTTCTGCTGCTTTATTAGAGCAGGCAAATAATGTTATGGCCATTTTACTGTATTTTATCCTGTAACAAGTTAAGACAGAAATGGGAAAATTCATAGAAGACAAATGGAAGCCTCTCCTCTCCTCTCCTCTCCTCTCTTTAAAATTTTTAGAAAGTGTTCTTCTACAAAAAGTTGAGCATATCTGGTAAAGCCCACAAGAAAGTCTGAAGTGTAAACAACTTGTGAATTTTCTGCAAGGGATAAATGTGTCCTTTTTCCTTCCTCTGCACAAATAGATGCCTAAAACCAGTGGCAAATGAGAGTTGCAGAGCAAAGCAGACTATATTTTTCCAGTGTGAGCCTGAGCAGCCTGCTAGCAATTCTGTCACCCAGCACAGAGTGAGGTAAGTACCAGGCAGCATCCTGCATCCTAATGTTTTCCATTTTCTTTATTTGTAGCCAATTTTATTTTTGTTAGCAGGATTAAGATCTCCAGCTATAGGGATGCCATATACTGAGCAGTGTAGGAAAATGGTCTTTTTTTTTCCTCTGCATTTTTGTGTGTTTGTATTTCATGATGTTTTGGACAGTGGATTTTTATTGGTTTCTTCTTTTTTTTTTTTATTTTTTTTTTTTCCTTTTAAGGCTGAAAGAGCACAAACATGATTTTGTTTCACAAGTTTTCTCCCTAAGTGACAACCTAGTTGCTATCACTGCTGGGGGTGGGGGTTAAGGAAGTCTTTGACAAACCAACAGAAAACTCAGCTTGCTGCAAGACACATTTTTGAGTGTTGAATCAATATTGTTGTGTTCTACTGAGGTCCATGAGAAAGGTAAGAGAGCACACATAAGGAAGATGGTTGTGTAGAGTTGCTGAATAAAAATAGCAAAAAATTATATTTGGCAGAATAAAACTTTGTGGTTACTTTTGGTTTAATATTTGACTAGCAAAGTAAAATAAGTGATTAGCAAGTAAAAAAAGAAGCAAAAGACAGCCTGAACATATACTCTTTTTTTTTTTTTCTTTTTGTGTAATAAGACCATTTTTAGGGTTGAGATTTTACTCCCTTTTGAAATTAAATTCTAATTCAGGCAGTATTATAGATTTTATGCAGGGGAAAAAATCTGATATACACTATGGACTGAATATGGAGAGTGAGGTTGTTGGAAACAGATTGCACCTCTCCAGATTTTTTCAGAGCTGTGTTAAGGTATAATCATCCTAACCCCATTCTTAGAGTCTAGATCCTGGATTTATTTGAGTGTACCAGGATCTGATCTCACTTGTGCCCAGAATGATACAGTAGCCTTTTCAAATAGGAAGAAAAAAGTGGAAGCACAGAAACTGCTCTAAATCTGATGCCTGTCAGAGGCAGAGAGTTGAAAGCACTGTAGACCACATTGCCACTGCTTTCACCTCAGTCATCCTGATGATCGGAAAACACATCCTTTTTTTTTTTTTTAATTAAGAGTTTAGCTGATTACATGACCATGAAAACTGAGTATTTTCAGAAATATGAAATGGACTTTCCATTCTACCTCTAGGAAGCAAAAGTAGCACCCTTCTTTTTCTAGAGACTTGACTGCATCACATCTAGCATTTCCAGGATGAACATTTCTATTTACTCATCTTTAGAACCTTTGCTGTTGATACAAATAAAAATGTGAGCATGGAAACACACTCCACACCCTTGAACTTCCCACCAGCAGCACCTACACAACATCTGTTTTATTGAATACACTTTAAAGTCAGAACATCCTGAAAAGTGAAGAAGCTTCAAAGAAAAGAAAGGAAGAGACTTAAGATGTCAAACTGAATGGAAATTACTCTTAGAAGTCTACAACTAACAGAAAAAATTAGATAGACTATTTAGATGTTGTGTTACTGAGAAAACCATTTATGAAGTGATGGAAATTACTATCACTGCATGGACAACAAAGTCTTACATACAGGGATCAACACCTGAATATAAACCCAGAATTCCATGTTGCACAGAAGGAGAAGAATCTTTTGTTCTGGTTAAATGCAGGGCAGGTAAGCCCTTTAGCTAATGAAAAATTTAAAGATGTATATGTCCCAAACAGGCCAGAGAAAGGAAAGGTATAGTAACATGAGCACCGAGTCAACGAAATTTGATTGACATTCATATAGAAGTTGAAAAGCACATTAATGTCAAGCTGTTGGTTTCTCTGAGCACCAAAACAGAAGAGATGACAGTAGAAGTTTGGCTATTTTATGTCATAAGGAAAGAATTAAGACAGAAAACTTCTTATACATTTAGCATTTGGACTACGAAACCCCCTATATAACACACCTTGCTGTGTGTCAGCTTTTAAAATGAGAATGTTGCTATAAGCAGCTACAAGGGTGGATATGGTATTTGGTATTGAGCTAGGGGATTATATCATTAAAACTGGCATTTAAACCACTCATCAGAACAAACACTGCTCTAAAATATCATTAATCTGAGTGTTTTTAGAAAGCATTACAAAAGGAAGGGACTTTGTGCACACATGTTACATGTTACATTTTCATATTGTTCTATAAGCATGCTTCTATTGCTACTGTAGATAATAATGACATATTTATTCATTAACACATCAGCCATTTGATTTACTGCCTTCGTTCATCAATGGGCGTACATTAATAATTTGATTAACAAATGAGAGCAGGTTTTCCGCATGGCAAGAAAACCTCAGATACCTCAAGTTAGGACTGCAGTTTCTGAAAGTGCAGATTTTTTGGTGTGCTCTTTGCAGTTTGTCACAAACAAGGTGTAGTTATGGTGCTGGCAATATTTACTCCTGCACAGAAGTGCTTTGAGCCCCTTCTTAGATTATTTACTGTGCATTTACAATCAAACCATGTTTCAAGAGTCACTGGGCTGACTCAGGAAATTCCTCTTCATTCCCCAGGAGCTTTGGGGCTACAAATTGTCTGCCTGGAGTAATTACAGCTGTATTTACAAAGGAAATCTCAGGGGATGTTGTAAGAGCACTGTTGCTTTGTATGTCTCCTTTCTCACCCGGCTGGTCTGTGAACCCTGCTTGGTCTGAAAAGCAGCAGTGGCAGAGCAGCTCCTCAGCCTGGCATGAGAACTATCCCAGCCTGAGGTCTGATCCTCTCCTCTCCTTTTAACAACAGCAGATAAACAGTACAGATCTATCCATGATCTGCTTAGCAATGAACTCTGATTTGCTACCAGCTTAACTCACTCTGAGTATTAGATTACAGCAAACATCTCTTTTTAATAAAGGATACCATGAAGCTCATAATTGGAATACCTAAAAAATATGGATACTCCTTCAAAATCCTTTAAAGAATTTTCAAGTAATACTGTCCTACTTCTCAAAACCATTTAATTTGCAAGTATCCTAAGATGTGAGTTGCATTTTGCCTTTCCCCAGCCACAGTGTAACCTCTGAAGACACCCAGCACCTTAATTAATACAATACACATTCCAGGTCATCCAGCATCCCTCCCCATCCAAAATGCACCTGCCTTTTGGTGTTTGGAGATGGGAACTAGAGTAGATGTTTAATTATCATTTCATTAATAACAAAATGCAAAGGGGTAACTATTAGCAGGTTGGAATTTTGCAAATAGTTGTGCTCACTAGAAATTGAAAGGGCAAATCATACCAGTTAGGGAGTATTTACACAAGAATGAGGAGGCAGGGTTAGTGAGTACATTTGTAATTGCATGGAAATGATGTTGATGTGATTACTCACCATATTATAAAGAGAAATTATTTTGGCTCAAGGAAAGACAGCAGATGGTTGGGAAATAATCATAAAACTGTAACTATCAATGGGAGGAACATATAGAGAAAAAAAAACCACAAAAAGAACAAAACAAGGGTTGAGACATTTGCAGGATGGGATGAGGAAATTTGATTTAACTGGATGGCCAATAATTTACACGAACAATGAGTATAAAGTTCTTGCAGGCATTGTTCTTAATTAATTCTTTTCTATGTTTTAATACTTAACTTTTTTCCTTGCCTAGTGACATTTGAATTTTAAGTAGAAAGTAAATAGTGTCATAAAATGGAGCTGCCGTATGTGCTTGCTCTGACAAAAAAGTGATCGATACCATTTTTTTGGTTTCTCAACAAACACATATGTTCTTACCTAGAACTCTTTTTCCTTGAGATTGGCTTATGAATTTCTCAACGTGGGTGTCAGACCATCTGTCAGACAATGAAGTTTCCTTAGGTCTCAGTAATACCCTTGACACTTGAACAATTATTTTTTATAAATGCGATGTAGGTTTTGGATTTTGTATATATGGTACTCTAAATGGCATTCAGCTGACATGGATTCAGGTAACAGGGTACTTCACAATAGGATGGGAATGGATGCCAAGAGAGGCAGAAATTTGTTACCTTGAGCTGCTAAAACACAACTCAGCAGTGTTTTGTCCTGACGTCTGGGAAAAATAAGAGACAGAGTTATTTTCTTATGTAAATGGAGCTCTGCAGAGACATTCAAATAGAGCAACCAAGCCGTGAGGGCAGCGTATGTTGTTGGGTTTACTCACTCCTGTTAAGTTCCTGAAGTATCAATAAAATGGAAATTCATAAGATTAAATATTTTATCTTACATTAATTATCCAAATATATACATGCACTTTGAGCCCAATCTCACCCTGTCTCAAATAAAATGCCTGTTATTCTATAAGGGTTTTTAAAAAATGTGTTATTGCTGAGATGTATCTTTGAGATTTTTGGGTTTGGTGTGACAAATATGTCTACTTTCTGGAAAAAAATAGAATTTATATTTAAAGAAACCATAAAATACTAAATAGAACTTATTTTTTCAGCGATGAAAGAAAAAAAATTTCCATTTAGGTCCAATTCTTACATGAAAGCTTCCATTTTTTAACAAAAATGCTTTGATTAGGTTTGCTGATGGATAATCTGTTCATTCAACAAAACCTTCTTCTACATCCAGCTGCCGGGGGTTCAGGGACACGACTAAACCTTCCAAAGTCAGGCAGGTGGGGATCACCTGAGGGTTTGGGGTCTGTAGGACAGAACACCAACAGTGTGAAGGAATGAGATGCAGCAGGAAGGGAGCATGTAGCACAGAAAATTTTCTGACATAAAATACAGTTTAACTGTTAGACAAATGTAGAGCTGGAGCACTCAGAACTATTTCACAGCTAGCTCCAGAGAAATTTATATATTTTTCTTCATGTTATCAAAAGTCAGAGCTGACTTTTCCCCTGTATTTTGGGGTTTTTTTATATTAGATTGTCCTTTCTGCATTACTGTTTCTGATTAGATTGGGGGGTTAGGATTGTATTTTTGACAATATTAAACTTCACTGGATGAATCCCAGCTATCTATGAAATCATAAAAGGAGAAAATAGCTGAACCAGACACATCATTGTGTTGCTATAGAAACAAGAGACTCTGTCTGGCCTCCTCACTCCCGTCATTTTGTATACAAAACCTCCAAACTTTGAAAATGTTTCCTGGTACAATACTGTCATTTTGGGGAAGGAAACTTAATTTCCAATGGGATTGACAGATATTGGCTCTTATCCCATTTTACAGTAGACAGCACATTGTCACAGCGGGAGATGATGAGCGCGATGAGGATCCCTGGGGGAAAAACAACCCTCCAGAGGTTTACAGAAATAAAAAGTAAAGACACAGGCTGTACACATTGAAACAAAATGTTGCCTTGCAAGAATAAAAATAGCTGCTTTATAGGGCAACATACGTGGGGTAAAGCAACAGAAATCTTTGCAGGCCATCATTATATTAAATTCCTGGGGTCATATCATGAAAAAACTTAAGTTAATATGACTTTTAATGCTCCAGTTCTACATCCACGTTCATAAAAGATGACATTAGAAAGATCAGAGCTACCAGTACATCATATTTTCATTTCTTCTTGACATATCTTTTTGCAGGAGTGGGTACCATAGAATGACTAGAAAGTTCTGGGAGTATTAATTGTTGCTTCCAAAGCTAAAGTCTAACTAGATCTACTGAAAATCCAAAGCCAGAAGATTTTAAAAGATTGTGCTCCTGTTACCTTCTGAGGAGTTGACTGTGAAACCTGAGTTTTCAAAACACAAAGCATTTTCATCATCACTGTATAACACCCGGTAAGGAAGTATTTTTGCCACACAGCTATGACAAAAAAGCTCATCCAAAAATTGAGTACATAAATCTGAAGAGAATTTTTACTTTAGTTCAATTATTTTTCTTTTATACAGAATGTATTTTTCCTCAGATAAATGGGTTGTTCATGTCTTTGTTATATTTCCTAAGAATGCTTTTATTTTAAGGAAGTTAATTCCTAAGGAAATCAGATGGAATTCAACCTTTTTTTTTTTTCAGTTTTAGGGCTTCAAGATTGTTTTTTTACTTGCAGTGGATGTAAGGAAAAAAGGAAAATATCATTATTTTGATAAAGAATGAGGTTTTCACATTTACATCTGTTTATGTATTATATAAATTCAGGTCCTGATTATGTCTTGCAAGAGTAATTCTGCCAACTATGATATAGGGTTCACATGTGCTGCTTTCCTTCACTTCTTCCTGTAGTTTCACCAAAATAGCTCACTTTTAACTATTAGAAACTGTTTTTCATTCCTGAAAGCTTCAATCCAAAAATGTCTCCCATATCTGCATTCTGATTTAGTTCTCACTGCATTTCTTTGGATTTCACTGTGGCCTCTGCAGAATTTGTGTTCATCTATTTGTGGCATCTCAGATAAGGTCAGTTTTTGAAGGAATAATGAACCACCAGATGTTACCAAGCAATCACAGGAACTCTGAGATTTCTGTGCATTCATTAAACTTGGTCAGATTTGGAGGAGTTTTTCAATTAATTGATTGTCAAGTCATTTTTCTGAAGGATGGCAACACAAAACTTCAATCAATAAAGTGCTATTAGAACATTCTAAACACAAGTCAAACATTGTATTTTCCTCCAGCTTGGCATGAAAATTTCCATCTGCATACTTAGCATGCAGGGGTTTCAGTTTAGATAAGACATACCTCACACAAAATCTTCTTAAAATATTCCCAGAGTGCCTGTTGAAGGGAAAATATAGCCCATACAATGCAGAATTACAACTTTTATTCTTATAACAGCGTAGCTGGAGTTGCACAGAACCACTTAGGGAATTTAAAAAATACTTTCAAGCATCTCAAAATCAACTCATCTGTCAAGAAAAAAGCACATCATAACTCTTCAGGGAAAAAAAATGTATTTCCTTTAAGGATAACATAAATCCAATGAGGTGTCACATATAACCACATTTAACTCATTACAATGGCAAGCCACTGAGCTCAGACAATTCATCAGCCTATTCTTCCTTTCAATTCTTCATGCCCTAGCTGCCAGCACTTTTATTTCCTTTCAGTTTTCATTGTTGTTGCTGGCTTGTTATCAATGAGATGGGCTTGTGCAAATGTCACGATTTCTTTGCTGGAAGTTTTGCTTCCCCGGATGCAGCTGCCGTTGATGGGAATGATGTTGTTGTGAATTCAGAGTAGGTCAGTGTCCTGGTTTCAGTTCGAAACCAGGCAGAAATATTGATTTAGTGCAGTGGTTTGGATTTGCTGATTTTAATTTTCTTAATTTTCGTTGTAAGATAGGATTAGGAGCAAAACCAAGGCAGGTCTAAAACTTGAAAGGTGTAAAGAAAACCTCTATTAATAAGCTTAAAGAATAATAAGATTTAGAATAAAACTTACAGAACACCTCTCCTCCCCTTTCCCATAATTCTTTCTCTTTCTCAATAATAAGATATAGAAACATTCTAGTTAGTTACTAACATAAGAATAGTCTGAAGTCTTAAAACTATTGTTTTCTTTCTTATAGAAAATTCACTATAACATAAGAAGAGACCTCTCTCCCTAAAATAAACTAAAAACTACTATTCTTACAAATAACATGAAAAAACAGCATTATAAGTAACATAAGAAGGAGCAATAAATAATAATCTTCATTATTATTATATAACCCTCTGTTAACTCTTAGTCACACAAGAAAAAATTATCCACGCGTGATTCATTTTTCAAATCATTAGGTGGAACAGTGTTTATATTCAGTTTGTATAACCAGATATTAATGACATCCAGTGCATAGATGATTAAAGGACTATGATACGAGCTTTTCTTATCCCTTTGGAGGCAACAACAAATATAATTTAGACAATGCCCATTGCAGCTGGTTAATTGCAGTTCATCTGTATTTTGCCTTTTTGAATGCCATTTAATCCCAAACACAATTGTGCACGTTCAAATGTGGGTTTTTGTTGGTTTTTTTAATCTCAGTTGGGTAGTCTGATGACCTGATTAATTGAGCAACTGAATAATTTATTTATTTCTATTGTACTTTTTTTAAAATTACATTCTATTTATAGGCAACTATTTATTTATTGCATGGCAAACCAGGAAATAATTTAATCACTCTTAATGGGACAGCACAAGGGTTACATCAACTGAAAATGAGCAACCAACCTCAGAATTTACTCACCTAATGCAAAACTAAACTTTTGTGACTTCATAATATTTTAGAATAAATAAAAGCACAATTTCAAATATTTTAAGTGAATGGATAGGAGCTGGATGGAATTTTCCAATGAATTTTAGTTTGCAAGGTCTGAGGAATTTGGTGTGGTATTTGTGAACAATTCTATCAATCCTTAATAAGACATTCTAGGAAGACTAATTCCCAAAATTAACTTACAGGCATTGCCAGGTCTCCAGTCTGGAGGGCTCTAGGTATTTCATTATTTTTCATCTAAAGCCTCTCTGTTATCAAAGCTGAAAGATGAATTGATTTGGATCTTCCCCTCTCAAAGCTGATTAAAATTTAGTAGAGACCAGCACTCGGCCCTGCCACTGGGATTCCAAGGGAGACACAGAAAACATCTGGCTCCAGGGGAAAACAGAGTTTCTATTTCTATTTCTATTTCTATTTCTATTTCTATTTCTATTTCTATTTCTATTTCTATTTCTATTTCTATTTCTATTTCTATTTCTATTTCTATTTCTATTTCTATTTCTATTTCTATTTCTATTTCTTTCTATTTCTATTTCTATTTCTATTTCTTTCCATTTCTATTTCTATTTCCATTTCTATTTCTGTTATTTCAGTTTGGTGTGTCCAGCTGAGGCAGTAAATGAGACAGGAGCTGGCCCAGCATCCCATGTCCTCCTGACACAACTACGGGAGCCCTCTCTGGAATGTGTGGATTTCCTAAACACCCAAACTAACACCACAGACTCTGAACAAACACCTTCTGGCCCTGCCATAAGTGTAGCATTCCCGCAGAAAGTGAAAGCAGTTCTGGGGGAAGGTCATTTAAGGTACATTTCAGCACATATCAGCACGATCTGACATGCCTTAAAAAACATAACTGGCATAAATTTCTTAATTATTTGAACCTTGGCATTTTTAAAAAAATAACTGCAGTGGACTGTCTCAAAATTAACACATGATACAGGGGAATGAGCAGCTTGGCTTTACCAAAATCTGAGGCAGCAATTAAACAGGAAGATAGAGAAATCTTTTTTTCCTCAGTAAAATCACTGATCAAGGCCACAAATCCACCCTGTACATCTGTTTCTTCTTCCTCCAACAGTGACCACATTAATCTCTCCAAAACAAATCACTCCAAATGTAGGTAGAACAACAAGGCACTGATTTGGATTTAAGCCTACAAAAAAANTGCCTCTATCTTTTTGCATTAGACCAGCTTCATTAGACCATAAGCTTCACCTCAACTATTGTAACTTTTTGTCCCTTATCAGTGTAGGACACAAAGCTACACAAGCAGGTTGATAAATACTACAGGAACCTAATCATCAATAACTAACAGTTTGGCAGCGGGAGCACCAGCAGAGCCCTGTCCCACTTTCACAGGGTACTGCCATACTTGTGAAGTGCCATATCCACCCTGTCAGCTGCCTTTCAGGTGAGTCAACGACGTGATAATAAGTCCCGTGGTAGAGTCGCATCTATGGGAGACTCCACAAAGAGAGATAAAAAAAAATATATATATATATATAAATATAGGTCTTATTAAAAGAAAAATGCCAGCTTTAGTTGTGGTTTATATGCATGTATTTTATCCACATATGCAGCTTGGAGAGAAATAAATAATTCACACGGATGAATTGGTAAATTAATTTCTCAAATTCTGCAGACAGACAAATATACAGATCAATTACTAAATCCTGAAAAATGAGATTAATTTTATCAGATTTTCTGAAATTCTTAAAAAGATTCCTCAAATGACATATAGGACATCACAAAAAGAAATGTCTGCTTGAAACTTTCATTCTAAAGAACTACTCCATTTATTTTGAATTTAATGCAAATGTAATTTTCTCCACTTTTCAGTGGAAAAGAATCAAGCAAGTAATAGAAAATCTATTTCAACTAGATGTAAGTAAATTATAATTCACTTTAAAAGTGCATCTTTCGTTGAACGGTAACTTTGCAGTTTTTAAGTTGAATTCAGTAAACAACAAATCAAAAAAAAGGAGATAAATCAAAGTGTTTTTTTTTTTTTAATTACCTAATTCATGCATTCTGTTTTAAGTACTATAAAGGAGTTTAGAAGAAACAAGAAGGTGGAAATAGAGCAAGATATTTCTGTTCTCCAGACACAGAACATGGGGTTGTTGGTTGTGTTTTTATGCATATGGTAATGTTACTAATAGCTATTTTAGTATATAAACAGCTCAGGAATTGAATTAGGTGTTCACAGCACAAGAAATTGAGTTGTTTAATGAAGAAGAATAAGATGAGGAGAAGGAGTTATTTTATTTCATTTCAGAAGACAGTAAGGAGTTCCATCTAACAACATCTAACATCACATCATTCAGTGATCTAAATGCGGAGCCTGTTTTAAGGAAGAAAAGTTTTATGGGCACAGGACCAGCAGCAAATTACAGTGAAGTGAGAAAAAAAAAAAAAAAAACCCACAGCAAAAGCTAAAGATTTATGTAAAATAAAAGAAAATTGAGAAACAAACCAACACAGAAATTCCAAACATACACATCTGTGGCCTGGCTTTCAGCTGCCAAATGCTGTAATGGAAACTTATTGATCAGAGCAAATCCACTGCAGGATCAAAACGTACAATGAACATTTTTTGTCAAATGGTGTCTGAAGAATTCTAGAAGATTGAAAGAGCTTTTATTCAAGAATAAAGGAAAGAAAATGCAGCCAAGTATGTCAGCACTTTTCCCTCTAGCTTGTATGATCTGTCAACTCAAACTTATTTTGGATTAGTACAGTTCTTTTCTCCATCAACTTTCCATAGATTACTCTTTGATTTCTGGAACAGTTGAAGTTACATTACCTATAAAAATGCTAAAACCCCATACTTAGGAATATGCTGTCCCATTTCCTGATATCCTACATGCCAGCCAGGAAAAACAGCCCTCACATCTTTGTGGTCAGAGAAAAGAGATCACAGGTATGCAAAACTTGAAATGGAAAGAGGTAGATGGGATAATTTTAGGGGATGATGAGGTAACCGTACTAACTTATAAACCTTGGGCTAAATACTTCCATCCATCACAATTATAAAGGACTAGGTCTCCTTTTCTGCTAAGCTTCACAAGTGCTTACTGGAGCGTTCTCAGGTAATCTCAAAATAAATGGAAAAGAACTGCTTAAATGGGTGAGGAAAAGAGTCAGGGCATGGCCCTGAGGCATTGGGAAACCACAGGACCATGACTACTCTCACAAACAGCACGAAGAGGTGAAATGCAAACGGCAGACAATAAGGAAGGAAAGTACAGCTTTTTAAACTTCAGATAGTTCAGAATGATGGTAAAGAAAAACGCCTTTCCCTTCAAGGTACACCGGCTGCAGCTAAGAATGGACTGAGGCAATAAAAAAGAAAGAAAAAGAGCTTTTGCATCAAAGAAAAAAATAAATTGAGAGAGAAGTAAGAAATTTCTTGTGGACACTTCATAAAAGTTAATCTCTTTATATGTCAGGTACTCTCTCCATGCTATTTAGCAAGATAGAAATACCTTGAATTTTTGCATTGAAATATGTTTTCTGTAGGTTGACCTACTAAACTTTAAATTTACATACTGGAGAATAATTTCCATGCTGTGTGGGATCCATGCTTGTATTTATCAGTGCCAGGCTGTACATGGAATTTAAGATTCCACAGTGTTGCACAGGGCTACTTCTTCCCTGGTTTACATGAAATACAAAAAAGTGATTAGACACAAGAATCACAATTCAAATACTTCTCCTTTTCTGTCTCAGTAATGATGTCCAGATTTGGAATAAAAGGAATAAAGGAATAACAAGTACAGCCAAAAGAAAAGAAAAAAAA
>VXBU01017253.1:432567-461836 GCA_013400315.1 Bombycilla garrulus
AAAAAAACAGAAAGATGGCATATATTTTGGGAAAGGGAATTCGAGGTAAAATTTAAAAAGATACTCGCTCTAGGTGAAGTTGATGCATATTAACTTTCCAAGTCTTGCCTTCTTTATCCCCCATTTTTCTGTCATGGCTTGTTTATTTTACAGGTGCCAGATACGCAGATTTGGATACCAGTGGTACTATTTGGTTTTGATGTATTTTATCCTCCATACCACAAAAAGCCATTGATTTGCAGCTGGGTATGAAAATAAAATTTGCTGTTGCCTGAAACATGGCCATGAGGAAGGGGAGCAATGAACTGTGCACTTGTTCACACAAGAAAGATAAGAAAAACTACTTTGATTTGAGAGCGTGCTGGAGACTGATACCAGTGTGCTCAAGGAGGAACGCACTCCCTGCAAATACTTTAAAGGCAGAATTTCAGGCACATGAAATTTGATGATACAAATATGAGCAACAGCGAAATGTTTTATTACACAGTCTGGCACTCATCCTTCTCATGTTATCAGTGATGCTCTTTCAGTCAGGCAACCATAAAGCTGGTTCACAAATATCACCCAAAGCTGTCTTCGACATGGGAAAACTCAGGAGAGTTTTCTGCACCTGGTGCCCTGAATTAAGAAACTAAATTGAGGATAATGAAGATGAGTGATAGGAAGAAAAATAAAAATGGAAAGCAATGACAAAGAGCAGGTATATTGAGGAGAGAATCCACAAAAAACACAGTGAAGTTTGGAAGGAGGTCGTCTCCATATTATATAACACTGAGAGATGACATGGAATCATGAGGTAAACTCTGAAGTGAGAGCAGGCTGAAACTTCCAGATTTTGACACCACACACCAACATAAAAAAACTTATGCATTTTATAGTTGTTGTTGTCAGAACCCAGGGGGCTCCTATGACATTCCAGAATGACCTGAACCCTGGCCAGGAGGCTTTTTAGCCCTGGCAGGAGGGTCTGAGACCTTGGTTTGTCACCGAGAATGCCATGGTTTTGATTTTAATCCATGGAATAAATTACCAACTTATAGGAAGAACTGCAAGTCACCAAAGTTTAAATAGTTAAATGGTAGTAATTATAGACTAAAAGGAAAAAGTTTGGAGCCATGTCCAGGGGGGGTTGATATTCTGTACAGGGGGGTCTGGGAGTCAAGATGGAGAATTTTTACACGTGGCATGTTATTTCTTCTTCTTCTTCTTCTTGTCATCCATCTTTGAGCCAAGGTGGCATTTTTTGATTAGTTTGTCAGAGAACTGTACAATGTAATGTAAGGGTCACAGATTGGAAATTGATAGTAAACATTAAATATATGGTTGATAGTATAAAAGGACAGCCCAGGCTCGGGGGAGTGCAGAGTGCCCCAAACTCCCTTGCTGGACAGCTGACTGCAGGGCAGAAAGAAACTGTATTAGATAAGATGATAAAAACAGCCTTGAAGAACAACAGCCAGAGACTCCAGACTGATTCTTCAGCAAGGCGGGTTGGAGAAAAGGACTTTTTACACACTGTGGGGTCCCCCAGGACAGGGCGGACTCCCCCAGTTTTGAAGCACGTTTGGGAGGATTTTTATGCTGTTCTTATCACGGCACATTGTAGTGCCACTCTGGCACTACTATCACACCCTATTGCCCATTACATACATAACTTATTATTACACAAAAAAAAAAAAAATTATGACTTTTAGTTCAGTTCTTGATTACTAAGATGGTTGTGCTGCATATAATAATAGAAACAATGTTTATCCTGAGGAGTTGTTATCCAGTACTTGCACAGCTCTAATCTAAATTCCAAGCAGGACAACCCACTATAGTAAATGTGAAATAAACCGCAGTTAAAGGATATTGAAATTTTTGTCTTCTTGTGAAGCTTAGATCATAGTTTTAAGTGGAAACAAAAAGCAGGACACCATGTCAAGATATGATAAAAACAATATATTGTTAAAAAAGCCAAAAATCAAACACTGCCTGTAAAGTGAAGGGTCAGGGGAACCCCTGCAGAGCATTTGAAAGCAAAAATACAAAGATTTATTCTTTTTGATGTTACTGAAAGGTGAGAACTGCCATAGAGAAAAGGCAAGAATTGACTGGAAAAACATGTGGAGGATGTTGCAAAAACATTTGCAGGCATGTCTTCGAAAGCATCTGAAGTTGTTCACACAGATTTTTGTGAAGTTTCTTGTGTCAGTAGAAAATTAGGAATTATCATGGGGGCAACACACTTTAATTAGCATTAATTTCAAAGATGATGCATTGAGACTTTGGAGCAGTAGATCCTCTCTCCATCTTTCTGGGACCAAAATCCAAACCTGCTCTATGCCAAAGCCTCCCAAGAGGTCACAACATCCAGCTCCAGGTGGTATTGTTCACTTCGGCAACAGAAACATCTCACATAAGTCTTGCTTTAGAACTGGAGTCAAAAAATAAATGGCTTGCTTCAGACCAAGAACTCATCAGAGCAGGACAATGAAAAGGTTTCTATTTCAAAGTCTTAATTTGGAGTGAATGGAAAGAAGACAGCAAGGAAAATAAAGTTATCCACAGCTGCTGCATGGCAAACACCACCAAATCCAAGTGCTGGTGACTTCGAGGATAAGAGCTAAATAAGGAATGCCATCACTGTGACCTCTTGCATTACACAGTATAACCTGCAGTCCCTGAGCCTACAGCCCTGTCTCAGGGTTGAAATATATTCCAGTGATAGAAAATCCATCTTATGCTCAGGCAAGCTGCTCTAAAGGTTAGTCACAGTAGTAAAGTCTTCTCCCAAAAAGACATTTCCTTAGCTTCCATGCTAGGAGGAATTTCATACTTTGATACTTTGGGGTTGGCTTTCTTTTCTCATTTGTTTGTTGGATTGTGGTTTTTTTCTAGATTAAAGAGGGATCAGCTATCAAAAATCTTTTCACTATTTAAGCTGAGTTCACCTCCTAACCTTTTTTTTTTTTCCAGAGGGTAAGGGGATAAAGTAAATAGCCTAAGTCCTAAGCTGCTTAAGAGTTTCTAAGCCCCTTTAGGGGAGGAGATGTTTTCTGAAAACTGAATTCTTTTGCAGGTTTGAGGTTTGTTACTTTTTTTTTTTTTTAACTAACTTTCAAGTTTTCACATACTTTCTGAAATACAGGTGGCAAAATCAGACACTAACTGCTCCCAGGAAATAGGAAACAGGACTGTTTCTTTGTACAGTCTTGCAATAAATTAATTGCCCTGCTTCTCCAAAGACTTCATTTACTGTCAGCTCAGATCCATTTGACTATGTTCTCATCTTTAGTCACTTCTTGTAGGTCTCACTTATTTGGGCTTGGATAATGAGCCTGAACTTTGGGCCAAGTAGAGTTAAGTTATCCAGGAACCACCACCCTTTCCCTGACACCTCCCCTGAAGGCCCACCAGGAGATTCAGGAGCACCCTGAAAGAAGAGTTTTCTCCTCTTTTCTGCTGAGCACTGGAGAGCTGAGTTAGAGTCGGGAAGCCAATTCCTGCCTCACCAGGTGAAACAGCCATGGTTATGTTATAGCACCACCAGGATCACGAAGTGTTTCAGACTGGCATTTTGAAGAATTAGTCCTTTGAGAGTTTTTTGTTGGTGGATGAGGGTTCGCTGTAACACTGCTTTGCACAGTGTGTAAGACTCTGGATGCCAAAAAATACTGCTACTACATGCAGAACAGTATAACATATTTGAAAAAGCAGTGAATAAACATTACTGTTTATGTGTGGGAGACACAAACTCCATGGGATATTCCCGATGCCACAATTAGCCAACCAAAGCGTGAAAACAATGAAAACATGCTAAAGAGGAAAGAAAGAGTGGAGTAGATGCTGGGAGGAAAAATCAAAACTAAAACAAAGCAACAAACAAAACATTCACCTACCATCACGAAAAGAAAAAAATGTTGAAAAATTCATCAAACTCATTTATCAACAAATTTTCTTAGGTTATTTCTTTACCCAGCACAAAGCTCTTGAGACAGACAACTCCCTACTTACTTACACATTCAGAGGTTGCCAGGCTGGCCACTGTGCCTTGGCCTTGATGACTGTTAGAACCTCATCACTCTGTGAAAAGAGACAAAGGACAAATTTTACAATGAGTGCAATGTGTTTTACAGCAGAAAAGAAGTGCCAGGCACTAGATCAGACTATGACTATGAGCTTTAAACACCAGCAGCATTTTGCAGACGACAGTGATTTGGCATCATGAGCTGAGGGAAAACTTCCACCAGGAATTCACCAGCTTGATGCAAAGCAAGGACAGAAAAATTGCTCTTAATACAGGACAGATCTACAGATAAAAACTAGAGGCTGTTACTCTGGGCAACCTAGCACACCCTGTGAGCATGTATGACGTGCTATTTATTATGCTGATGTATGGAAGGACGTATGAAAGGATGTAAAGCTCCATGGTGGATGCACTGCACTGGTAACACCATCTCTTTGCTCTCCCTTTATGCATGTGAAAATCACAGGGTGAAATGCTGCAGCCATCTGTGGAAGCCCACAAAGCACTGTACAAAGATTATTTCCTAAAGTCTGTTGTATCCTTGCATCAGCACTTTTAAACTTTATATTGCTACAATAAACTCAGGACAAAGGCAGGAGACCATTAAAAAGGCTCTGATGCCCAAAAGACATCTATCACACTTCTTCAGAAGCATTTCCCCCAGCTCCCTTAAGAATCCATGCCAGTAATTCACCTGGAGGGACACAAAGTTCACAATTCACTCCCGTGATTTCTAGTGTCTTTGAAAAATATTTCCCAATTAGACCAAGAAACCCACTTCATATATTGCCAGTAATTGGCACTTCCAGCAGAGCTGACCTTTCAGTTTAGTGAGAACAGGGCCATTTCTTGCTGGATAGCAATAGTTCTGACACCCCAGACTAGCCCCAGTCCATACATACCCCAGTTCAAGAAAAAACAGGTTCCACTGGTTGTTTCTATCACTCTCAATATTTTCTGAGTCCCCCTTTTTACCAAAGCAAGAGCATTAAGAGCTGATGGACCCTCTGTGTGGACACATGAGGCTTTCTGTCTCAGGAATATAAATGTGACATGACCCTAGCCACTTTTTGGAAATCACTTTTACTGGAAAATCTGTGTTGGAAAATCAATTATTTGCAAATATGTATTTATATAAAGATGCCTGGAAAAATCGTGTACTACATCAAGTGTCCTGAGCTAAGACAGCTGAAAATCCAACTCCACAAAAGCGGTGCAATGAAATTTTCCTTAATTTTTAGTTTTCCTTGTTTCAATATCCTAAAACATTCCAGACAGGCATATCTTCATTTACTTGCCTTGAGAAGATATTTGCATTCAAACTTACTAACTGTGCATTCTACATCCCAACAAAAGTCTGTCTTGAGCATAGATGGATATTAAAGTAATACACTGTTTTTCTAAGAGCAGGCAGCAATTATGTCACTAGTAGCAAAATCAGTCATGTGTGAGAGCATTTCAACATGTGCTATTTGAATTAAAAATCAACACCAAGAGTAGATGGGCAATAACTAACAGCTCAGTAGTAAGTGCATGGGGAAGGAAATAATGAACAGTGTATGGTGTATTCAGACACCTCTGAAATTTTAAGGGAGGTGGAAATTAAGATGCAAAGACTCAATTCAGAGATATCTCAAGCAAAATTAAAACAAAACAAAGCAAAAAAANACATATTTTTCATACCTAGAGCTCCTTGAGAATTACCTAGGATTAAGATACAACTTGAGTTGTTACTACTCCAGACTGATACTCTAATTATGCAGATGTCTCTGTCATGTACATTTCCAACATTAACGCAGTGACCTTCCTCTGCCTCAAGACTTTCCAACTGATGTCCACATTTTTCAGGATAAACATGATAAATTTAAACAGCCTGGGTGGGGAAACTGATGTTATCCAGGAATTCACAGTCTTGTGAACAATCTATGGATGGAGAACAATCTATGGAAAAGATGCTGTGCTTAGATTTGCTGGCTAACCTCTTCAGGTATAATTATTGGCAGATGGTAGAAGCTGAGGGGGTATGAAATGCCTGAAGAGAAACCCACAAATTAGTAATAAATAACCAGCTGATATAACCCAACTGCTTTGAATAAACCAACTGCACAGACTTTACAGTAGAGGCAAAAATTTTTAAAAATATAACAAAAATATAATTTTATTGACATTTTCTTAGTGCTTGCTGTCCTACATTTGTACCTATTTTACTCTTCATATCCCCAAAGTTCTGCTTTAATTAAAGTAATTTAAGTAAACAAAGTCCCAAATTCCCACCAAAATATAGAAAACTGAACTGGGATGATTCCTGTGGTATGTCGCAAGTTGTCATCAATTTTGTATTTATCTTGGAGGAAATGATTCAAAGTAATAAAACTCTTACATTTTGGCAAAGAAAATGAGATTGTTTGCAAAATGATGGCGTGTCAAAATGTTACACTGTCAGAAGTTAAAGGGAAGGGCACCAACACTCCTGCTTGGAACTGATGAAAATCCCTCAAGTGCGGTTAGACATAATCACTGACAAAACTTGGCCTTTCTCCTGAAGCTGCTTCTGCAATTTCAGTTATGTGTACAATTATAGGATTCCAGCATTCATTTGAAGTACAACTGCTCCTTCTCTACGTGCTTAAAACTTGCTCAAGAAGTCCACTGGAGCCAAAGTGGTTTCCAGATTGACTTAATTTAATTTTGATTGTGGCCTAAACTAAAACATGCAAAAATTACCAAACAACTCTCCTTTTCTCCACATCAACTTTGTACACTGGTGTTCAAGCTGGGGCTGAGTGTTTGGCTCAATAGCTGTCGCCTATGAAAGTACTGTCCTCCAAAAAGTCCTAATGGCATGATTTTAAAAGGTTGATAATGTCATTCTGATACCGACAGCCTTATTGTTACTCTGAAGTTGGTAAAAATTAATCCTTTGCTTTACATCCATTCATCCCTGCCATGTATAAATGAATGCTCATGCAGAATAAAGTAATTAAATGGCAACACACAGAACCCTGTGGTATAAAACCACTGCTAAGTTAAAACCTTTTACTGTGCACCTACAAAAGATTAAAAGCATTTCCACACTTCAAGAACAGAAAGTGGGACATCACTCAAAAAGGCAACAATAAAGATAGAACTTGATTTGAAGTCTTTTTCAACCAAGGGGGCTTAAAACAACATGTTTGAAGGGTCAAAGCCATTAAAATAGTAATGAAGGCTTTCAGCAAAAGTTTTAAATATGATCTGAAAAACTTTGGAATGAAAGAGAGATTAGTAGGATCTAGAAAGCCCCGTAAGTTATTTAGTAACCAACATGATTAGCATATATTCCATACTATTTCCAAGCTATTTTTGCAAGTTTTATTACTATTTTTATTTTAGGTCTGCCAAATAGCATTAGAAACTATCGCTGTGCAGATCACTTAGCACTTCGCAATAATGATATGATTTGGTTCAGCTAAACAAGTTAATGTGTTATCTGACATCAAAATCAGAGTCAGAGCCAATGAACTGTGGAAATGGAATAACACCTGGTTTGGGCCAGAGCTCAATTTCACTCATTTCATACTGCTGCTGTTTGGCATTCATTCCATTGTTTTAGAACAGAGAACATTTAATTCCTTCCACACACTATCTGAATGCCTTTCTGTCCACAGTGGATTCATTTTCACAAGACTCTCAAAAAGTAGGAAAAGCCATATTATCTTCACTTCCCAGATGATGAATTGAATGTGTTCTGGAAACAAACGTACATATCTGAGTTCTAAGATAGCATCTTCCCCTGCAGGATCATCCTTCCCCTCAAAAATATTTTGTTATTAAAGGGAAAGAGATAAAATGAGCATGAAAAAGTGTATTGCACAGTTCTGTGGGGAACCAAATGCTATAAAAATTAGAATGATGTAGTGCTTTGGAGGGATTGTTGGGTGCTCTTAAAATCTAATCAGTCTTCTATGATTGGTATAAATTGTCCTTAATCCACCTCCACCTCCTCTGCGCAGACACACAGAAATCACAGAGAAGAATAAAAACCCAATCTTGCCTTTAAAGTATTATCTAATGCAAAATACCTGGTTAATTAATGCTCAACAAATTACGAACTTCCACGGCGTATTTCTCAAAGTTAGGCATGTTTTCTCCTGTTGATGAAATCTGTAGAAAACTTTCCTACATCAGTTTTGCAGATGTATTTGAAAAAGGAACACTTATGTAGGCTCATTTCCAAAATTTGCGAAAGAAAAAGGAAGTGTTTTTTTCCATGATAAAAGCAGTGCTGAGATGCAGTTCAAAATGCAGAGATGTTTCTAGGAAAGTGTTTACAACTATTGTTTTTTCCCAGTTTTTAAAAATCAGCATTTTTTAAAAGGTTAAGCTTTTAGTCACAAATTACTACATTTGAGAGGGAAAAACACCAAGAAGTAAAGACAAAGACTTTTTTTTTTTTATCATTTGATGATAACTAAATCCCATTTAAATCTATTACTAACTTAGATTCAGGAAGATTATACTTAAAGTCAGTAGCAGAGGTTTGGAATTATAAGCAACAGCAAAAATGCACTTCAGCTAGTGGAATTATACTGGGATTGTATTTGCTCATTTTACTTTTACTTCTCTGTGTTTATGATAGCAATTTTGTGGCAGCTGAGAAAACCACACATAAGATATATAAACATGTCTGAATGAAATTCATTTTTTGATCACAGTACCTACAAATTCAATATTTCCCTGTACAAATAGCCATTTATTTAATTAAAAAGTCTTGTTTATTTTATTTGAAAAATAGGTAATGTCATTTAAGGGAATACAAAATCTGAGTTTTTCAGTTCACCAATCATGAAAATCTAGGGGAATTTCCAGGCTTTTAATAATAACTAGTCAATTACTAACAACACAATTTTGGGCTTAAGGTTGGCAAAGAAATACTACTGGGGTGAAACGAAATAAAACCAGAAGGGAAGCTGACCATTTAAATCCATTTCTGAATTGTTACTGCCTGAAAATATGCCTGCTTCAGGAAAGCAAATAACCCAGCACCTCAGACAGTCTCAGCTTAACGGCTGTGCTATACACCTTTCCTGAAATGGATACTTAGCAATTTTGTATTCACTTTTACAAAGAAAAACCTCTCTGTCAGATAACCAGCCTGAGGATTTTTCCCAAATGTGGTATTGTCCATACTTCCCAGAAAGTATGGAAATGTGTTTTAAAGCTTCAGTTTTTCAGGATGGTGATTGCACAGATGTCAGCTGACACTGTGTATTTTAAAATAAGCTTTTTAAAGGTATTATAGGAATTATAATTCCTATTTCCTATAATTCCTTAAAATTGACTTTTTAAAAAATTACTAGGATGGGATGCAAAAAGAAGTGTGCTCATTGTAAATCTAAGTTTATATCCCAAAAGCACTGACTCACTTTACATTAACAACTTTCTGCATTACCTGTCCCAGAGGGTTTCCTTTCCCTGAGGTGGAGGTTTCAGGAGGTGAATGTGGGCTGAAATTGATAACAGAGCTGTTGCTAATGGCAACATTAAAATCAGATGCATTGGTTTATTTATGTGAAGGTGCAGTTACATAATCTGGGGTGCTCCCAATAAAGCAATAATTCATGTTTTGCACAGTATAAAGCTTAGCAGTGTGTGTTAATGAGCCGTAGGTATGCTGGGAGGAGCTGAGCTCTCATTTTCTCTGCTTGAGCAGATTCCTTAGAAAAGAGTCTCCCTCAGGAATCCAGTTCTTGATTGCACATTTTGCTTCATTCTACATCGAATGCTTTGTTGTCTCTAGGACTACAGAAACATTTTGGGATCCTAAATTACTTTGCCAAACCCAAGGGAAAATCTTTTTACCACAGTTCACAATGGCTACTTTTTAAAGCAAGAGATCAAACCAGATTTTGAAGCTGACCTTAAGCAATGCAATTCCCACCCTCTGCTTAATAGGTTTATCCAACACACACCTTTTGACCTCCTTCTGTCTTAACTTGCCCAATTCCATCGATCCTTTAGATTAACCCAGCCCTTAAACCTAAGTGCTATATAGCTACCGCTATTTTTAAACTCTCAAAAGATCGGACACCAGAAAATAATTGGGGGGAAAAAGCCCTTAACACCAATCCAACACATTCTGTGTGCAATAAAGCAGCTGTATGCAACTGAGTTGCAAGACAAAACCTGCATTCACTGGAGATAATGGTAAAACTGGTTTAAATCACTAGGGTTCACTCCCCGATTCATATTCAGGTAACTGCAGTATTTTTTTTTTTTTTTGCTCAGGCTCCTTGAAATAGTTTCAAAACAGTCAGGGATGAAAGCACTGAGACAGGCTCTTGGGCATGCTAGGAATAAGTGAAATTCAACTGCTTAAATATCATCAGGAAACCTCAGGAGAAGGCTGAGTCTGCTCTGAGAAGCAGCCCAGGGAATGGGAGTGCAGAACAATTCTGTCATCTGCTAAATGCTGGCAGTGAGACTCCAGGTGTCACAATTTTCTTCCTGATGCTTTGCTCATGCATTAGCCAAATGTAGAAGCTTGAGCAGAGGAGAAATAATTATTTGGATAATGGCAAGGGGTTTTAAGACCAGCAAATTAGCTCAGGAGGTGAGCTTTCCTAACCCTTGACAGCACTTTGACAAATCACTCTAGGAGTTTTATTCCATCTGGAATGCACAATAAAATTTTCTAAATGTGCGTTAGCTGCTGTACAGAGGCAATCACAACAGCTTAATTTCCCTTCAGTAAAGATATCATGTCTAAGCCACCCTTTACCATTTCTTCCAAAGAAACCCCTAACAAAAACTCATCAAAAAGCCCAACATAAATACAGCTTTTTAACAAATTAAGGAACTGAGAATCTTACCATGAATTACATTTTCTGTAGTCTGGAAATCAATATTCTTTTAGGGAAATCAACTTTTCATCCCTTCCCAGCCACCAACACGTTCAGCAGTGCTGTGACAGGGCGCTGCCATGTGAGCCTCAGGGTTTATGCTTTGGCATTAACCTGCTTCTAAATTTAATGACCAAAACTGGCTCTGGGATTTGGGATAAAGTCATCTCCATCTCTGCCAGGACTTCAGAGAGCAGGGTTTTAAGAGGAATGCCAGGGATTTCTCCAAGAAGTGATGCTGTTTTTCCTGTCCTTTCCTTTCAGCTCCTTTCCCTTTGAAAAGCGCCTCTGTCTGCACTGTGTGACTCCAAGGACTATGTCTGCATTCCTCCACAGAGAGCAGCTCCAGTCTGACAGCCCTGATTCTGCTGCTGGACTCTAATTCTGCCTCAGCTTTGCTTCTGCACCCCTGCAAGTGAGGACAGAGAGACAGAGAAGGAGACTAATTTCACTGCCCCATCCTGCAGGCAGGACTGGCTCTTAGGGCAGCAGGAAGCTTTTGTTTTTCTCTGACAAGGAACTCTCCTGTGTGTTTCCCAGTGAGGATTTGCAAGGGGGTCTTTTCTGGACCCCATGGCTCAGTGGGAGCATCTCCCTGACAGTTTTGCCTGATCCCATCCTTGCTGCAGTAAATACTTAGGTGGGCCTTGTTAAACCACTGGAGCAATTTATCATTGAACTTTGTTAATATTGTTGCTTCTCTCTTGCAAGAAGTGTATCTCTCCGTCCACAACAACAGGAGCAAATCCAGAAACTGAGACTGGCCCTGAAAATTTCCTTGTTACTTAGAAATTTCAGTGGTCTGAGCGTGGGTAATGTTGTCATCCATCTGTGGGGATACACTCTTGCTTTCCAGCAATTAAACAGCAAGGAAATGGCATTTTGTTGTGGGTTTGTTTGGGTTTTGGGTGTTTGTTGATTTGTTTGCCTGTTTTTGTAAGCTATTTAGCACTAACTGTTCCCCCAGAGCAATGTGAGAAGTGAGATGAGGGTTATCTCCCTACCTGGTGCCCACAACACTTGTTGCGAGCTCCAAGTATCATCAGTTAATATGACTACACTTTACATGTGCCACTGAGTAGAATTAATATTAAAAGAGGAATTACATATTACAGCATTAAATACTGTAAGAGATATGACTAGATGCTACATCTGCACTCAATATCATTAACATACTAGGGAAGAGCTATTTATTCCACTGAAGATAGCACTGTTTGGGTCTGTAATTGCTTATTTAGAAATGCAAAAGCAGAAGAGAAAACTACAGGTTAAACCCTGGAGCCACAATGCTGTGTGTCATCCTGTAGTAACCAGATACAAATGGCTGGTGTTGTCCCTGTAATAAGCCAGACATGACAAAAGGTGTTTGTCTAAAGGAACCCCTCTTAAGTGCTCTGGAATAGCCCACGGATATCAAATTGCTGAGTGCAGCATTCATGTAGGTATTTTATTATTAGAATAGTTCTAAGTTAAAGACCATGATCAGAGGCCTGCACTCTAAAAGCAGGTATTTGCCATACTGCACTGTACTCACAATGTTAACCCTAAAAGTAAGAAATTAGTGAGAAACAATCACTGCAGAGAGGTCAGAATAAACATAAGTATTTTGGTTTTAGCTGTAAGATAACGCTGACTGGTAGGGACACGCCCTAAGGCTGTTACCCCAGTGTACTCTTAGACGTGCTTATTGTGAGGTGCATCCTTTGTTATTTCATGTGGTTGTTTTGAAATCATGTGCACACTGACCTGTTCATATGCTCATCTCTAAAGCTGATGTTCTGAAATTAGGTTTAAATTTCAGAGTTTAGCTCTTCACCATGTTATCATGAAATGACAAAATGCATTCTTATGCCATGAAGCAAGCATTTTAAATATTCCATGGCATGTTCTGTCCCAAAAAAGTCACAGTAATTGCATGCTTAATAGACCCTCAGTAGCTCTAATTCCCATGGTAAAATACACATTTCTGATGTGATCATCTCATTTGTATTCCTTTAGGTCTCTAATTAACTCTTTTCTAATAACTTTGTGGTCAGGATTGTCCAGTGTTAGAATTGTGCTCTGTTCTCTTAAATCAGAGGTACTATGTACAAACACTTATTTTTCTTCATATTTTACTTTCTCTCCCTCAAATCTTCTCTCATACCAGGCTCCTGCTGAGGGATTTCCAGAAGAATACTGTACACCACCATCATTCACCATAGTCCCCACTAAAGTCCTAGCTCCAGGCATTAGGCCACTTTATAAAAATCCTTTGCTATTCCTTAAAATAAAATTAGATTGTTTTCTTTTTATTAATCTCTAAAGAGTTTGGAACAGCCACATTATTGAAGGGCAAACTTCCAAAGGGGTTAATTGGAGCAGCAAAGCCTAGTAAATAAATGCCATGTCTTATTACCAAGCCAGCGCTCGTGTTGCTGTGTAGCACCTCCTACAGGCAGAGTGCTGAGACCAAGAAGACAGGTGAAGCTGTCTTTGTTGCCCTTAAAAGGTAAAGAGCCCAAGCATTCTTTCCCAATTTGAAAAGGTTCTGAACCAGGACACTTCATTGGACTCTCTGGACACCACCCCACCCCTGGAGCTACCTGGATTGGACGACTGCCAAAGCCCCACCTAAGCCATAAAAAGCACTGCTCGAAGAAACCTCGTGGCATTTCGGGGGTGTTGTTATAGCAGAGACATGGAACGCCAGTCTCTGGCACGGCTTTTTCTCTTTAGAGAGTTTGTTATTTTGGAAGTTAATAAACCTTTTTGTTTCCAACACCACCCGAGGTGTCTTTCCTGCTCTTTTTAAGCTGTGAGTATTTGTAAGACAAAAGCCCAATCGGGGATGGGAGCTCCAAGGGCTCATAACACCTGGCTCAAGGAGAAATCCCATCACACTCGGACTCTATCCACTGGAGTGACTTTAAGAATATGTCACCCTGTAGCTAATCAGAATTAATGTTTTTAGCATTCATGTTTCTAATGCAAAAGCACCCAAAATTCACAGAGTTGTCCCCTCCTGCCTTCTCCTGACACTGCAGTTGCACACTGAAATAAACTTATGGAAATGTTCCCTCCTAACAGAATTGCTGAGCCGTTGCACCACAGTAAATGCTGGGAGTCTATTAAATATACAATTACTGCTGCACTCTCTCAAGCCTTATGACCCAATTAATAGCACTTTGTATTTGCATGGCACCTTGCCTCAAAGAATATTAAAATGCTTTTACCCGGAGCTCTCCTATTTGTACCCTCATGCACACAAGCTACAGAAAAGTTGGCCGAACAGATTCATCACTCACAGTTCAGAAAGCATTTCTTCCAAGCACCCTGACACTTTTGCCAGTCTGACTGCCAAAACTGCAGCGTTGACCTCAACACCATGATGACACTACAGGTCTTGACAGAATAAGCCTGACAATTACTCTGTCCCTGCTTTGATGTAAAAACTCTGAAGTGATACCAGGTAAAGGTGGGGACACCAAACTTTCTCTCCTACCCTGAATGACTTGTTGCTCCGCTTCCTTAAAACCAAAGCAGCTACATGCAAAAGCATGGCACCATCTGCAATCAATTTGAATTTGCGGAAAAAGCATTGATTAATCCAGTGAGCACAATCAAGTTGTCTGAGAAATACATTAACTGCATTAATTTTGTGCAAACTAACAAACAAATAAGAATAATTTATGGCTCAAACCACACTTTTCGCAAAGCCTAAATCCATATAAAAACAACCTAAAAGGAACACTGAAAACCAGACCCTAAGCAGGCACAGCTTTGAAGAGCAAATGTATCTCCTTTGACATGCACCTGGCTAGAACTGGCTTATAAATGAGGACACTCATCTAAGGAAAGAACATGAAAATTTTAAACTATTACTTTACCCCAATACCATCCAAAAATCTGGACACCTGCTATCTCTCATCCTGTTCTTGATTCATTGCATTATAATCTATGCTTGGGAAAAAAAAAAAAAAAAAAGCCTTAAAATAATGTTCTTTCCAACTATTAATTCACCTTCATCCATCTCTACCCTGGTAACAAAACAAGTGACCTTTTGCCACTCCATCCAGTCTTGACAGTCATAGCACCAAAACAAAGTTTTCTGCACTCCAATAGACTTCCTACAGTGCTATTTGCTGTTATAAAATCCAAACAGAGAACATAACATTTCACGTGAGCTCTGCAAATGAAATAAAAGAGAACATAGAATATTTTCCAGAGAGTAATCCTACAGTCAGGAAAAAATAAAAATCCAGTTTCCAGTAAGATCTACTTTGATGGTCAGGAAAACCTACAAATTATCTTCAAAGTCTGGGAAAATAGATGCACTATTCTCTGCTGATGAACAGTTCCTGCTGTCTCACATGATCTTTCTCCCCAACCACCCAGCTAATTAATAAATAAATTAATTAATTAATTAAAGACGGTCAGTGTTCAAACTTTAGAATTACCTGAAATTTTAAGCATTATCTCTTCCTGTAGACTTTCCTCCCATCAAACAAACATTTGTGAAAACTCTTGGAACAAATCCCACTTCTACTGAGCCAAGGTTTAATGCTCTGAACCACCCAGCTTCAATTTCTCCAAAATGTTCTGCTAGTTTTAGAAATGAAGGCAATCTCCTTCTGACTCAAAGATTTGAAAAGATCCCAATTGCTCACAGGCTTACACATTATCAATTATTCATTTTCTGAGTCAGAATTACTCTATACAACAGGCAAGAACATTTGAAAGGCCAGATATTATTCATAAATAATGTTATTTTAGCTCTGAAATAACTGGATTATACAAAAGTTATGACTCTTTTTGACAAAGGTACTACTTGCTATAAGCATGACCTGGTGAATCTGAATTTAACACTTTTTATGATATGATCAGACTTCTGAAGTAGTTAGGATTTTTTTACTTTCCACTGTTTTACGTGTAGTTCTTTTTACATTTTCCAGGGGCAGGGATCGCTAATTGCTCTGAATGCCTCTCTCTTCCTGACCAGTCCCAATTGTATCAATCCTTCTCAAAGACTTCTCTTAATCACTGCTTCCTATGGCTCCACAAGAACTTACAAAAAGCTTTAAAAATTTACAGTTTATTTTTCTACTTTCAGGTCCACATTTCTCCTGGTCTGTCCTGCACAACTCTTATACAGTAAAACACCCATCATTATGGGTCCCATGTGGGTGCATGCCTTTCATTTCTGTGGACTAAAATCCAACCATCTTATTGACTGCAGCTGCTTTGAAATACACTGTGGTGTCAGCAGTGATTTACTTTTTAATTATTTTATTTTGGATGAGCGGTCCTACTGTTTTCTTAATAGCTGATTTAAAGGCAGTGTTCAAGTAGACAAAACTTCAGCATCTGAGCAGGGTAAACAAGTTAATTCACCATTCCTTAACAAAAGAATTTCCTACAATAATATTCTTGATGAAAATATCATCACACTTCCCAAATATTTTACATTTCAGTGTGATGAGAAAGGGCATCATTTCCTTGAAGTGTGTCCTAGCTGAGCATTCTTGGGAGATTCTTGCTAAAAAAACAGGAGGGAAAGCACAAAGATACAATTATTTCTGTCTCTCTTCCAAAAGCCTGAGAGACTGCTTTGCTGGCTTTCTATTTCTGCAAAAGACAAATCCTGAATCAAATGCTCACCTAAATTAAAGACTAGGCATTGGACCTTAGGAGAAGTGTCAGAACCCAGGGGGTTCCTATGACATTCCTGAATGTCTTGAACCCTGGCCAGGAGGCTTTTTAGCCCTGGCAGGAGGGTCTGAGACCTTGGTTTGCCACTGAGAGTGCCTGTGGTTTTGATTTTAATCCATGGGACAAGCTATCAACTTTATATGAAGAAGTGCAAGTCAGCAAAGTTTAAATAGTTAAATGGTAGTAATTATAGATTAAAAGAAAAAAGTCTGAAATTCTGTATAGGGGGTCAGAGAGGCAAGATGGAAGATTTTTACACGTGGTATGTTATTTCTTCTTCTCCTTCTTGCCATCCATCTTTGAGCCAGGGTGGCATTTCTGGATTGGTTTGTCAGAAGACTGGACAATGTCATGTAAGGGTCACAGATTGGAAATTAGCAGTAAACATTAATTACATAGTTGATAGTATAAAAAGACAGCTCAGGCTCGGGGGCGGGCAGAGTGCCTCAAACTCTCTTGCTGGGTAGCTTGCAGCAGGGCAGAAAGAAACTAATAGATAAGATAACAATAAAACAACCTTGAAGAACAACAGCCAAAGACTCCAGACTGATTTTTCAGCAGCGAGCTGGAAAAGGACTTTTTACACATCTGGGATCGCCCGGTACAGGGTGGACTCCCAAAGAAAAGGTCCTTTTTTGGCCTCTGATATATGTATATAATTTGTCTGCAGGAGCACATTTATGCTGCATCTGGGGAAATATTGAGCATACAGGTAAGCTGGTATTTCTCCAGGATGGGATTATAATCAGTAAAAACAAAAACATTACAATCCATTGCAAAAATGTACTCTAGGCAATGGAAGTGGGAAGCAAGAATACATTGATGAATGTAGAAGGTATAGGTTGCTGTTGTCCATGTTCTGTTGAGTTGATTTTAGGAAATCCTTCATGAAAAACTATCCTGGGAATGCACTGTATATAGTTTCTTTCACGCATATATGAAGCATCAGATATTAAAAAATATTTATGTAATTCTGTTAAACATTTGATACACTTTCATGACATGGAAACTTTATGACCACAAATGATAAAATTCTCCACCAGCTCCAGATCAGGTAATTGCTGTCAGTTTCTATGCTACTGGCCACTGTTAATCTGGCTGAACAGAGAACAAGGTATTGTACATTTTTTGTAACTTTTTATTTCGCAATTGAATATGCAGAATTGAAAGGTAGCCAAATAAAATCCGTGGTCACCATTTCTTCTGATTCTGTGTATTTGCCAAAAAACCCCAGTGCACCACAAGGGTAACTTCAGAGTGGGCTGTAATTTTTTTCTATTTTTTACAACTACTTTTGTCATTCTGAAAGTTTTTTTCTGTTAATCACAGCATTCATCTTCAAAAGAATGAGAGGAGGGAACAAAGGGGAGGAGCAGAAGTTTCAGGCTCATGAGCAAACAACAACAAAATAGGTGCCGTGACGGTCTTGATACGACTTTGAATCTGAGCCTTGTATATTATCAGTGCTGCCCTCTGTAGCACTAGAAATGTCTTTGGTTGCTGAAAAATGTGTTAGGATGAGTCAAAACCATTTTCCAAGGAGCAGTTTTCAACCTTTGTCCTCCTACACTGCTAGACTCTAAAGGAAGGGCCAGAAAGAACCCCAAGTGGTGGCCCCTGGGATGCCACCCCAAGAAAACATTGCCCACCAGTGTCTCCATTGACCTGTTAGCCAGGCACTGCTGGAGCTGTGACATCTCCTCATTCTGGTGGAGATGTTCAGGCTGCAGGTGCCCTGCAGCTCCCTCATAGCCATGCTGAGAACAGCACTGATCTGCCCATCAGAGTTTCCTGACCACTTCCAAAGGGCACGCTTCCATTCTTCAGCCAGACTGACAGTGAGAAGCAAGCCTCAGATGAATGCTAACCATGTACTCCACTCTGCTTTGGGTCAAACCCTTCCTTTCAGATATTAAATATTTATCTGCATTTCCAAGGACAGAATCTAACTTTTGTTACTAAAGACAAGCGGTCAAGCATTTTTTCCTGCTGTGATCCCTTGCTAGTCTTGAGCAGGGAGTTCTTACAGAACTCATTCTTACAAAATTCAAACTCTGCATGTTTTGGATTTGCATCTGTTTGCTTACCTAGGCAAACAAGGGGAAAGATATTTAGGAGCTCCATCAATCTTCAGCCCTCAGAAGGCTTCATAAATGCACAGTGCCAGCATTTCAGAATCTATACTACCTATATTCCACTTAATTCCATTATCTTAACAACAACATTAGCTCAGATGTGTCACAGGAACCTCCATTGCCTAGAAATGACTTATGCATTAATTACCTGAAGCATAATAATTAAAAAAATAAATTTGAACATCATGATTTCTCATTCTATTTCATTGACATGCTGGGAAAAAAATAATAAGACATTCAGCAAGTTTTCATGGCCATGCTCACAGATTTTTATGCCAGAACAACAGATTGAAGGTGAGAAAAAAGTTTGTGTGCATTACAGTGAATACAGAATTTCAGTCACACTGATTTATGATGAACACCATAATGTAGGGTTGCATTAAGTGACACAAACATATCAACAAAATGCTATGGAATTTTTTGCTAGTAATGACACAACGTCAGAGGCAGGCTCCATCCCTGTGTTAGGAAAACTACTGGAGCATTTCGGGCTCCGAGCCTAACAAAATAAAATGGATGTGTTAAGCACCTTACAAGTGTTCACAACTTTTGTGCTTTTAGATGGTCAGGTTCCACATCATGGTCACCCATGGTATTTCAAGATCAAAGAACCACCTAGGCAGATGTATGAAATGGAAATAGATTTGTAACCAGCAAGGTTAAAAGAGCTATGGCAGATTCTTGAAGATCACATCCTTCTCTCCCTTTTATTAGGCCACATCTGGATGTTCTGAACAGCTTAAAAAATGATTTCACCTTGATTTGTTTAGAGAGGAAAAGAAGAAAAAGGAAAGATTCAGAGAAGTGTTGAGGTTATTGCTGACATCTGTCTCAGAAAATTTTAAAAGGGAGAGAAACAGTGGATCCATTTAGTTCAAAGTGACACCTGGGAAATATATTGCTACAGATTTCTGTGAGCCAAAAGAGAACCATTCAAAAAGAGACTGGAAAAAGGCACAAAAGTTTTCAGCCCCTCAATTGGAGAACCAGTTGCAGTGGGACATGCTGCCATCTATTAGTCTAACTTCTAGATCTCACAGAAGACAAAGTCTAAGAAGACACATCTAACTGTTATATTAACTTAGAAATTTACACTTGCTTGTATTTTAACATAAAGTCCCTGGATGCACCTTTGCTGTCTTGAGAAGCAAGAGGCCCAATTTGATTGTAAGAACCTCCAGTATTTATTGTGTTTTTCCAAAAACTCGGGCTTTTAATTCAGGCTGTGAAACTGAAATACCTTACAAGGAATTTGGCCTTGGAAAACCCAGTTCTTAAAACCACCACAAGCTATTGCTGCTATTATTATGGTGTGATTGAAGGAAGTCCAAGACCATTATCAGCTTGCAATGCTGGAAGATGAGATTTTCCATCTTAGTGGGAGATAGCTTCTCTTAAAATAACTTCAGTGAAGATAATCAATTGCTTATTTATCTTTGGAGCACAATTTCTTCTGGAATACATTATAACTTCATTTAAACAAAATGCCTGAAATAATCCCCTACTGAATTCATCCCACTGATTTCCATCTAGTTCAGCAGGCAGCTGATGGCTGGGGGCCTGTAGGACAAACTGTTCTCAGCAATGGCAATTAATCAATTAGCATGGAACTGTTTAACACCTTCTGCAGTCTTATCTTCTCATCCACACATTGCTTCTGCAACATCTGCCTCAGGGGTGAGCTGTATTTTATCTCATGGAGGTAAAGGTCTTGTTCTCATCAATGTGTGCAGGATTCCAGAGAGCTAAAATTCAGAAAGAGCCTATTTATCTAAGTGTTTGGCATTTCTTGGCTGTTTTGTAAGTGAGGGCCCAAGCAAAATAAAAAATATAATATTGTTATCTGGTAAGAACTTGTCATTTATTCATTATACTCACATATCTGTGAGGTAACGTTCTTGTTGTAAAGTTCTTATGGTCTGGGGAATGGAGAAGTGACTCCTGAATTACAGCTGCTCTTGTGCAGAGTAATGTGCAGTATAGTACTTCTAACACATTGCTTTAAAAAGAAAATAACCATCCTAACAGCTTGAGAGATTGTTTTAGAAGAACCAGATCTCTCTTTAATGAAATAATAGAGCACTAGCCATTGATAGTCTTTAAAAGTTAGTACTACTGTTATAATTCAGCTATTTTATACATAAAATATAAAATAAACTTTTCAATAACACATTTTAACCTGCAGTTAAACTGCTGTAATTTCCAGCATGCATTCAGCCAATCTACCATGTAGCATAAATACGTAATTTTATCAGGAATTACAGCATATCTGAGTGCTTTTATTGAATTGTTTGTATAAATAGGGCTCTGTTTACACACAAAATGGTATTTCAAACAATAATGAATAGAAAATGATTGGCATCCTTTCTACTATACTTCATATAAGCACTGCATAAATGTCTTCATTCGAGTATTTGCCTTTATTTATTACAGCAAGGTATTTTTGCAAACAACTTTTATAAGAAGCTCCTTCTTTTGCTATGGGATCATGGAAAACAGTATGCATGAAAACTGGATGACAAGTCTTTGTATTAAGTGAGACAGAAGAAGGGGTAGGTATGATTTTTAAAGAAATAAAAAGAAGATATTTATTCAATGAACACATTGAATCAGTGAACATCGAGGTTTTCTGCTCTAAAATATAAAGATGCAGCTTGTGTGTGCACACTTCAGATCTGCAGTCCTGATCAAGTTTCTGGATATCCTAAATCCACAGATAATCTGTGCATGAAATAGAGGTGCAAAGCTATATTCACACTAGGCATAAGTGATAACTGAGGCTTAGAAATGGGCTCTTATCACTCTTGGTTACATTTTTCTGGGATGGCACACTAAGGCAGGGGGATGACACCACTGATCCAACTCACTGATTGCCTTGACCCCTCTATGGTTGTGCCGTCATAGAGCTCAGGCTCAGACGTCCCCAGGGCTCCCAATTTATTGAGTTGTGACAACATTGCAGGAAAAAGGAAGACAAAGAAGAAATATTTAGAGGCAATTACACTAACTGAACAAACGAGATCCAAAAGTTAAAATCAATATGCCAGCACTCTAAGGCAGAGTAAGAACACAAGTTTAAAGTGTGCAGACCTGTCTGTGTTGCCGAACAAAGACAATTGGAGCAGGGATTTCCAGGAGGAGTGGGTCTGACCTGGGAGGCTTGTATAAACATGCCACATGTAGTGGTTATCAAAACAATATTGTTAGCTGGAATTGACCCCGGTAAATTCCACTGCCTTCATCTGTGGAGTCTCATTCCATGCAGTCCTAATAGCAGTCTTTTCAGTTTTGAATATGTGCTGCACTGCAGAATAAAATGCGACTTCCTGCTTTTTGTTTTAGATACTTCCAATAGCATTACAAATGCTATCCTTGCTACCTCGCCTGAGCTAATTAATATCCCAAAACATGAGAAAAACACACCAGCGTAGATACATTAACAAGATAGTAGTTGGTGGGTCTACAGCGACCTGTTGTACACCTGATGCAAGAACAAACAAGTTTTATCAATGAAATATTCACATCCTAAGCACTAAATTCGCTGCTTTATCCTATTATACTGCAGTGATTAACATTAATTAATTTTCACATATGGTATGAGAGAAATAACAACTTTATCTTCCTGTTTCAATATTATTCTTGTCTACTGATTTGTGTGCGGGTTTACCTAGCTAGTTATTCCTCTTTTCTCCCTATACTTTTTTTTTTTTTAATTTTCCTGTTGCTTTTTGACTTGATAGCTGCCTAGGGCATGGATTATCTCTGTCTTGCATGCCTATGAAAATATAACACAAGTATACCTACAGGCCCTGGTCAGGTCTTTAAGGCCCTGCTGCAAAACAAATACCAGTAATGCTTGGTATAGAGGAAATGAAGGAAGGTTTCTATATATGAAACCATGTAGGAATTAATGGCTTTGCAGGTATGGCAACAGATACCTAATTCCCTTGCTTTGTCCCTGTTGATTGTCCAAGAGGATTTAAGCTGAGGGGCAGGTGATGGTTTCTTTCTGCAGGATAAATTAGTTTGTGCACATCTCTTTGCTGCCACAGGCAACCAAGTTTAAAGCCAGTTTAGGGATTTGTGCAGGAGGCTCCAGCCACCAAACAGCAGGAGAGACACACACAGCTTTCCCTTCACAGAAGCTGGCTTTGGGTCATCCTTAGTCCCTGACTAAGTCCCTGGTTAAACTTCTGTAGGTTTGGAGTCATCTCAGGTCATTGCAAGCAGCCCACAGAGTGCCCAAACCACTGCTCTTGCAAAGGAAGAATCTCTGTGTGCCTTATTCCCTCACATTCCTCAGGCACTGGGCAGCAGTTCCCCATGTGGATAGAGGGATTTTCAACCAGTCTAGCCCATCAAAGCAGACTTTGTGATGTTAAACTCAGGAAACTTGGATTGGCAGAAAGGGCGAGTCACTTGCACAGTAAACAAAAGATTTTGCCATGTCATCTAAAGCCACAACACACATGCTGCTGTCAGGAGAGACAAGTTCCTATCCCAGAATCATGAATGCTGAGGGAAACAGGAGCAGAAAGAGAGCAGAGAGAAGAGCACATTTTGATTAAGGCAGTACATTAAAGCCATGTTAAGGCAATATGTTATATATAATCCTTTCATAGTGCAGTCTGTTAGTCCTTCTTAAGTGGTGCTCATAGCAGGAAATTTGGAAACACGTCCAAGACATGGGGTAAATCAAGGATTAATATCATTACAGCTGGATAACAATTTTCCAGTGAAACAATGCTAATTTGCTGAGATCAAAAGAAATTTTAGAAATATATATTTGTTTTGAGGAACTCCTTCCAAACTTGGGCAGCTTTCTGCTAGAAACACACTCGGTTTCCCATCTAGCAAGCTGCTTGGGAGCTTGGGATCTCATTTAATTTGCTCATGGCTGCTACTTAAAGGCCTGACAAATCCAGGAACACACTGCACATGCTACTAAAGTGGACTCAGCTCCTCACTCGAGCCATGACTTTTGGAATTGTTTGGCTCCCTGCCATGGAGTTGAAATGACGCTGATTCTCTAGCTCCCCAAGCTGCCTGTTGGCTGTGGCAGCTGCCCAGGATCATGGGCTTCTTGCAACACTGGGAGCCTTGCCTGAATCTGAGGCTCTTCCATTTCCCTGGCCAATTTTTCCAGGAGTTGAAGACAGCCATTACTGTCTCACTTTTTTTGGAAAACAAACACGCAAACAGAAAAGCCCCAACAGAAAATAGTCCCACAGAAGTGGAATGAATATTCCAGTTCACTGGAAATGCAAATATTGTGCTGCTGAACATTGATGTGGCTGTCTTGGGCTGCCTGTTTATTTTAGGCCACTTTGAGTTCAGTCATTATTCCAATGGCCCATGGATGTCACAGTGAGTAAGGCTTTTTTGACTGGATGAGCTAAAATACTTGAGATGCTGGAGGAGCATCTTAAAATTCTTCACACATTATACAAAATTGTGTATGAGTACTTAGGAATGCCCCCTCTTCAAAAACACTACCCTGCCTCTATACATCCATAACCTATTACTGTTGATGAGGAGATTAAAATGCAAAAAGAGCTCTTATTAAACAGAAAATGTAGTTTGGCTCCATCCTTAACCAAATTAGCACCCTAAACAGGATTTCTAAGCGCATTTTAGAGAGAAACAGCTGTTATTAAGTCACTAGACATTTTTGCTTAAAATTGACTAAAAAGTAGGCAATAGTCTCATTTAAATAGTATGCAACAGAGATGTGGGAGGCAGAATAATTATGTATATTATGCATGATGGAAAAGCAAGCTTCATTTCTGTCTCTTTGTTCATCTAAATAGCGTGGAGACACACAATCAGAGTGATGCACAAGGAGAACGTGTGAGAGTGGCCTTGGTTTGGAAGCTCTGTGGGGTTTTTGAGAAGCACGTGGCTCTGCCTTACATGAAGAGTGCACCCTGCCAACCAAGTCCCCAGCCAAATTTCATATGTCTGTATCCAAGTGATGCCAAGCACATTTCTGACTGGGGTTTTTGAATAACACCTACTTGTAAAAAAAAATTGCTTTGACTTCTGCTGATGAAAAATAATACTTTCAGTACTTAACCCCACAGAGTCAATTTTCTTGATATGTTTGCAGTAGCAGAGAGCTTATATACATGTAAATAATGTTATTTGTATGGTCAGGTTATACATGTGCATATGGAATTCTGCCTGAAAATCTGCCCCTTAGAGAATGAACTAGTTAAATAAAAAGATGTGTGAACTCTGCAGTTGGTAACACAGATCTCCTATGAGTTAAGACCTTACTTAAAGCAGTGTTTGACAGTTTTCATATTGGAAAATTTTTTACTGCATCTCTCTGCTGTGAACAAATAAAACTGTTTTACCCTTTTGGCCCAGACACCACAATTTATCACATTTAAATGCAAAAGAAAAAATTAGGTTGAAAGTTGAATACAAAATAAGTTACATTCATAGATCCCAACCAATGTGTGCATGCTTAATGATGTGTTTTGTTGACAGTTTTTAAATATTCAGTCCCCTCATTTGACTCAAAATCATTCTGCTCTCTGAAGGAAGGTAAAAAGCTTTCCATTTTTTTGTCTGAGAAAAAAAAAATAGCTGAACTCTTCAACTTTATACTTCTTTATTCTGACCTTTTTAAAATCCACTGAAAATTCTTTTTCACAGCTAGTCATTTCCTGAGTAACACAACACAACCTCCTCTTTGTTCTGCTCTGTGACTGATTAGGTTGTACCTTGCTCATGAAAATGAACATTGATTATTGCTGCGCACTCTGCTTATGAACATACTTTCCCTGCTCAGCTCACTGGACCTACCATCCATGCATGTCCCAATTTATAATGCTGCAAATGGATTCAGTGGAGACGTGAGGATAAATAGAAGTGCTGCTCGTACATGGGGATGTCCAAAAATGAGCTGCGTCTGCTTGAACTGGGTTGTCAATTAAAACATCTTGGATGCTTCCCCCTTGGCAAAGAGCTGTGCTCAGTAACATGTTTATAAACAGATTTACACAGCTTTTCGTATTTCATTTTTTCCCAGATGATGCAGTAAAGATTAAAATGCATTAGTGATGAGCCATACATATAAACAAAATAAACCTCCCAATTAAAAAAAAAAAAAAGGTAGAAAAAGAAACATAATAAAAACCCAAAGGAGCGGATAAAATAAACCATCAGCCATATGTTGAATTAGAAAATATCTGACTTGTTGGCAGCTCCTGTGATTTTGAATAATTCCTCTGACCATAACACAGCCCAGGGACACTGAGCCCTGGTAGGTCTAAGACTGAAGGACTGCAAACATCCCCCAAAGTCCTTTTTACCATATTTATTCTTCTATCTATGTGGAATGCCCTTTGCCTGCACACTCAAAACTGTAACCAAACACTGAAAGAGTAGGAAACTTTTGAGGTTGATTTGAACTGTATTCAACCCAAATTAGGTTTTATAGGGATTCTTTAAGGTTATTTTTAGTCATTGCTTCATTTCAGGGCATTTTTCTTCCGAATTGCCAGAGACCCTAGATTTCGGTTATCTCTGGGTTTAAGTGCAGCAGTTACTTAACCGTAATGTTGATTTTTATAGCATTTATTATGTTGTTACATTATATTAAACTGCTCTATTACAATCCCTTATTGTTTGTTACAGCATTCCAGAAACACCCCAACAAACTAAGGCTGCTTTCCAACAATGACAAAAACCAAAGGAAGATGCTGTGCATCCATATGGACTGAGACACCACTTACAGACAGCACTCTGAAAAATATTTATAAATTGAAGTAACAACAAAAGTTTTCCAGCTGTTGCAGAAAAGCGGACCGGTGTGAGACGTTTTTCCCTTTATTCCATTCTGCAGGTGGAATGATGGCATTTGCTAAAATTTAGGGCTTGCTACAGTATCCTAAGCCCCCACATGGCTATTTTCACTCTGAAGATGCCAGAGATCCTCTAGCAACCTCAAGAAGTCACCAGCTTTGACAGTTTTTGCCTGGAGTTATTGCTGATTTCCGAGCTCTTTGTCAGTCACAGCTTCCATTAGTTCACCTCAGAGACACTGGACAGATGGAGTAATTGGGCCTTGGGGATTTTGATGGTTGTTTTTTTTTTCAGTTGTACTGATCAATTGAGTATATTCCAGCTGCAAGGAGCAGATGGGTCAAGTTTCTTTTTTTTGCCTCACATAATGACACAACAAGAGAGTACAAAGCTTCCACGTGCTTCACCACGCAACACAGCTGAAAAACTTCTAGTGGACATGTCCTCAGATCAGCTACTGAATACATCTGTAATGCACATCCACAAAACCCCAAAACTATCTTCTCCACAGCAGTACTTTTGAAAGTGCCCTCCCTGGTTTCTTGTACTGGAGGAGGACATGAGTCTTTTTTAAATAGTTCTCTTATAAATGCAAACTGTTCTCATGTGTGAACAGCCCTTTAGTTCCTGGGAGCTAAAGATGACCTTTATAAACTGCAACCATGTTTGTTTTAAAAGTCTTTCTTTGCGGAATGAGCAATAAAACGCAATAGCCTCTTTCTGATACTCTGGAGTGTGAGGTGAAAGTGGAAATGAAAAACAATTAAAAAAAAATCTTCAACAAGGAAATCAGAGTGTTTCACCTGATGTATTTTCAGACTGATAACTGATTTTCTGTGGAAATAATCATATTTTTAACAGTTTTTGGGTTTTGAGGTAAGAGCAGCCAAAGACATTATGAAAAATAAGGCAGTCAAGACCATAACAATAACATCTTAGTGAAGGATGATGTAGCTGACAGTTAATTCAGAAACTGAGCTATAGAGCCCAGACCAGGACATTACCTTGCTCAAACTGCAGCAGTATTCATAAAGGCGTTTAGATGCTTTCCTCCCACTACAACCAATTTCTAAAAGGTAAGAGTAATCCTTCCCCATCCTTCAGAAATCTTTTGTACTCTAAGAATATTACATGCTTGGAAAAAGAATATCACATGCTTGGAAAACACAATTCTGAGAGGCACAAGAGTGACTGGCGCATCCCTGCTGTCACACAGGGCGAATGACAAGGAGAGAGCACATGGGTGGGAAGCACAGGCTAGAGAAGTAAGCTTTGTAAAGTTCAAAAAACAGAAATACAAAGTCCCGTGCCCTGGTGACCCTATGCACCAGGTCAGAGTGTGTGAGCTGACTGGCTAGAAACCTCTTTTGCAGCAAGATCCCAGGGGTCCTGGGGGACACCAACTTCCCCAGGATTGCTCAAAATTGCAGCAAATCTCATCCAGTTGTATTCAACAGTTGAATATAAACTAGAGCTGCTGAAAAACAAAGGACACTCAACAGCTTTAAATTCACACTTCAGCAACACAATTAATTTTCTTGTCAAAGACAGGCAAAGTGATATAAACCCAGCTGCAAAAAGGTTACAGACATAGCTGTTGTCTTATGCTCATAATTAAATATTTCATTTACAGTTATTATCAAATGTTAACTAGAATATGTTTCTGTCAGCCTCCTCTAGGATTCCATTTAGCATGAAAACTTTTCCATCAAAAAATCTATTTCCATTCTATTGAAGACAACATTTTGCCTTGTACGTGACTGAAAATAATTCTTCTGGTATTTTTTAACTCTAGTGTTTCTGAATGCCTTATTCCCACAACACATGGATAGGCAGGATGGACAGAGAGCATGAGTAGCCTGATTATTACTATTATTATTATTATTTATAGTACAGTAGAGAACAAGGCTTCTTTGTTCTTCTCTGCCACTACAAAGAGACCTTCATTTGATCTCATGAACAATGCATGGAGGAACCTTCACCAACAATCTGGTTTAATTTGGTGTGCAATATATTGAAGAACTGTGAATGAGCTTTGTTCCTCTGGTCCTCAGACTACGCCAATATAAAAACCACCTGGAAAAATCAATCAAGTGCTCTTTAATTAATCAATAACTCTTTAATTATCTTTAATCAGAATTAACTGTTGCTCCAGCTACAGGCAGAGGTTTGCACAAAAAAAAATATGTTTTTTTTAACAGCTTCAAAACTGCAATGGTTCTTATTGGAGTGAGTTCCAGGAGATCTGAGAATGGTCAGTGCTTTTATCTGAATTTAATTGCACTGAGAAAAAATGAAAAATCAAATATTTCTAGCAAACTAAATTTGAGAATAAGACATAAATTGTAGGTGCCCCAGGACAGCTGTTTCTGTTCATCTAAATTTAACAACAAATGATATAGGCTTCGTCTTATAATCAGAGGGTTTGAGCTGACATTTTAGTGCAGTTAATTATTAATTTTTAGTTCAATTTAATATATATTTGGCCTTGTATAAAAATTGTAAGTAGAAGAGTATTAATCACACCTAACAAATTACAGCTCCAATGGGCCAGAAATGAAACGGGAATTGGATTTACCAGAGCTCAGGTCAATAAAACATTTGGAATTCTTCATTCTACTTCAATACAATTTCTGCTATTACTCCCCATAAAACTCTGCTTGAACTCTAATGTGAGCAAGTATCCAACATATATATATATATATATATATATATATATATATCAGGAAAGCCTTAGA